>NJDC01002778.1:40402-54388 GCA_002245475.1 Calephelis virginiensis | reverse complement strand
GAAAGCTTTCGAGAACCTTCGAAACGACAACAGTAACCGACTTCAAAATTGTGGGGGTTTACAATACTTTAAAAGGTACAAGGTATTTTTACAAACTTTTATTACTAACTACCTGACCCGACAGACGCCTTGACCTAATGACAGCCTGGTGGTTGAGTGGCTAGCGTACACTAACGCCAACGCCACTATACCACAGAGAAGATTGTAATAAAACTTGCACCTCTGTGGTCTAGCGGTTCAGTTGTTGGACTTGATTGCATGAGGTCCCCGGTTCGAATCCCGGGTCGGGCAACAAAACTAAAATTGGATTTTTCCAATTTTTTAATAAAAAAAATGTTGCTCGGGATAAGATATGTGCCCGATTGGCGATAGGCTTTCCACCTATCACATTGTGGGACTTAATATCTTCGGCTAGTCGTGGGTGCCCTGGTTGTGCCATTGCCTACCTCTTCGGGGATATAGGCGTGTGGATATTACTACTACTACTTTTTATTTTATTCTAAAGAGCTATGCGCGTTTTTTTCCCATTCGAGTCCGTCAAACAGAAAAGACCGTGGTCCTCTCGGCAATCAGCTCATAAGAGGAGGGTGGCAGAGTGCTGTGCAGCAGTTGGGGTCCACCTCTTTACCTATTTCTGCCGCCATAAAAACAGTGTCATGTTCCTATCCCGAGGGTAGGATAGGCTGCAGACTCACATAACAGGCCTAATATCCCGACCACTAGACAGCGACGCACCTATAACCTTTAATGGTGTTTATAGGCCACGGTTGTCAAATAACAACGGAAGACCAATTTCTTGTTCACTATATAAAAAAATCTAGAGCCTAATGGTTAAATAACATACCAATCACCTAACTTAAATTGCTGTTTTTTTATGAAACTGGAAAGCAAATACTTAGACTTATTTCATGATAGTATAAAATCCAGTACCCTTTAATACTAAAAGCAATTAATAGTTTACCTTTTGTGTAAGTTCACGTGATTTTTTTTCAACCGGAATACAATGGTGGCGAGCACTGACGTTATTATGGAAAGTAAACTTAAAGCGAAATCTAACAATACACGCGCTACTGAAAATAAATAAATAAATATCCCAATTGAATCTAACCCCAAAGTAAGCAAATTATATGCTTGTGTTATGGGTGTTAGTCAACGATACCAATCAATAAAAGACTGACGTTATTATGGAAAGTAAACTTAAAGCGAAATCTAACAATACACGCGCTACTGAAAATAAATAAATAAATATCCCAATTGAATCTAACCCCAAAGTAAGCAAATTATATGCTTGTGTTATGGGTGTTAGTCAACGATACCAATCAATAAAAGTACTTAAATAGATACCAAAATAAATTTGATAAACACCCAGACCCGGAAATGCAGACATCTAAATGTTCATCACACAAATGCCTGCCCCCGTCGGGAATCGAACTCGAGCCTCGCGGTTGATCGATATAGATAGGCGTGTACGCTAGCCAACGAGGCGGTCAAACTAAACACACAAACACTGTGTGTATGCGTGTGTGCTTCAGCGTGCATGCGCGTATGTGTGTGTGCTTCATTGCGTGCGTGCGCATGTGTGTGTGTGTGTGTGTGTGTGTCTGTATGCGTGTAGAGTTGGATATATTTGATCTTCTTTTAAATCCAATCCATTCACTGAGCTCTGTTTTTCCTGTCTCGCATTTTTGTCGAGCAATAATACACACCATTTTTTTTGTCGGGAAAGTGGTAAATAAATAATTTAATTTAGGTTTAAGTATTAATTTTCGCAAATTCACTTACTTATCCTTACCCTTATTTTCTTACTTCAACCTGATAATAAATTGCCCTGAAGGTACAAACTTGCGCGGCCTACTGTACTTTAACAAAAAAATGCACATACTACAAAAGCACGGCGATCATACATAATCCTTTGTGTACCGCACAGACTAGCTACACGTAGACACTGCACAAGTTTTAATCTGGTTTTTAAAAGGATTACTGTCGGCTTTGTTTAGTTACAGTGTTTATTAGATTTAATATGTTGCATACATATATATATGCTACAAAGTCAATTCTGTGTTCTTTGTGATTTATGTTTCGCCTGTCGGTATATGTTGATACTTGCAACCAAAGAGTATATAAATACTACGTTATAAGAGGCGGGACTTCCATAGATACATAGCAAACCCGAATTTCGTATGAAGTTTAGCTTAAGTGACACAAGACACTTGACAGATTGGTATAACCCGTTTAATTTGAAAGTAAGTCTAAAGGCATTCAGATTTAAGGCAAGTAGTGTCATATGATTTAGGTGAATAAAAAACATAGCAAACTTAATTTTTTTTATTTTTTTATATGAATGTTGCGCCAAACTCCTTGCAACGCGCGATATATTTTTTAGTTTAGTTTAGTAGTTAATTTGCCCCTTTCTGGGACCGGCTAAGGCGACTTTTAGGCCAATTAGTCACTATTTACAAAGTCATGTCTGGGTCTTAAGTTAAACGGTGGCTTCGTCACTCAAGCTCGTCTATTCAGATTTGGCGGCAGTGAGGAAATACATGATACAGTAATTTCTTACTACCACCTACCTACCACCAAAATTAACCAATATCACTCAATATAAACACGAAATTCAATAACTATGAAAAAATTACGATCATCTTCATTCACGATGGCGCCAAAACTCTTAGGTACTTTTAATTTTACTGTGTACTTTTTTATTTAAGGGGAAGTTTCAACTAAATAATATGACATGGAAAACAGATTTCCATTTTCTTCAAATTTGTAGTTTGTCTTAATTTAAGTGTGCAGATTAAAGATTAAAAGCATATATCTGAGAATGTTTCTCCCTTGTATTATCATATCTGTGGTTTCTCCTAACAAGTCCTTATAATTCTATTGGTTGTTTTGAATCACTCTCATTCACTGAAAAGATCCGATGAATGAAACTCAGCATGTTTTTTTAATAAGAGAATGATTTTAATAATAAATATTTATTAATTATTACTTACATTTATTAATACATTTGTTAGAAGAGCAATCAACCTGAAGCATTTTTATTTAGCTTGTAATTTTGAAATCTTACAAGTGTAAGAGTACCTTTCTATAATTGCCATTTAGTTATTAATGAAATAAACAACGTTTCAAGGTTGTTTATAAAATAGTTTTCGATAAGTTTGTTGTCTTTGCTCCTGGAGGAATTAATTACATTTACATTACATTACATGCAGTGACGAGCGTCATCTTCGTCGTAGCCTATTTATTGATTGTGTTTGATTTAAATGTTAAATTTTTAGGTCGTATAATTAATATTATAAAGAAATACAAAAATTATTTGTATGTTATTGAACCATTTCTAAAACCTGAAACCTGAAAGATATTTTTTTTAAACTGTAGAGATGACGCTACATGGCATTATTAAATAAAATAAAAAATAAAATTGTTTGACAAGACACACAGAGTATAACTTTGCATTTGTAAACATATATTTGTCACATGCGTCTTTTATAAGTTGAAGAGAGATAGAACTAATCAGTTTTAAAACGCGCGAAAAAAGAAGAATAAGTGCAAGATTCTAAAGTCTTGAAAAGCTTTCAACACTAGGCGCTTTTAATACCCACTGCTAGTTCCATAGACCCTCGTCACACAATACCATTGTCAATCAACACGGCACTCGCATCTTACGTTTGCCTTTTTTAATAGAAGGCAATGTCCTCTAGATAAACAGCCTTATATTTCCTTAGAAAAGAAAAAAGATAAGACTAAACAATCTAACAAACACAAATGCTCTCGCCACTGTGTTAATAACTTATTATTTCGAAACAAGTCGACTACTTTAATGGCTACCTACAAATTGGTATAAAATATTACGTACTAGCCAATCCAGCGAATTTCGTATCGCATGGCATTAACAGGTACTAAAATTTTGTGTGGTTTAAAGCATTATTTTTCACATTATCCCTGTTTTTCTTCTTAAGAATCTTCTGCTAAAAGTAAGCAGTCCAGGTGTTGGACTTGGCTGCATTAGTTCCCGGGTTCGATTCCCGGCTTTTTCCAATTTTATAATTTAAAAAAATGTTGCTAGGGATTGGACATGTGCCCGGTTGGCGATAGGCTTGCCACCTATCACATTGTGGGACTCAGTGTCTTCGGCTAGTCGTGGGTGCCCTGGTTGTGCCTCTGCCTACCTCTTGCGGGATATGGGCATGAAAATACCTACTTTTAAAGTGTTCAATAATCGAGTGATTTGTCTATATGTAGATGGTCTGCGACGGTAATGAACCGCGCCGGCCGTTAACCTCGCTCACGGTCGACCGCTCGACGGCAACTCTACCATCGTACCACCGTTCATTCGCTAACCTTCGAATATGCTGATTTTAACGACTTTCAATAGTCAACTTAAAAAATATAAACACAATACCAGTCGTGTCTTGATTTTAAATAATTTTCGAAAATAGTAAAAAAAAAGTAGAAAAGAAGAAGAAGAAATAGTAAAAAAAAGAAGAAAAATTGTATGCAGTTTACCAGAATCAGTCATATAACAAATTTCAATATTATTATAGTTAATTGCGACGAAAGAAAAAAGAAATGGTTTTTTCCACAAATTTTCACTTAGCCTTGGAATGTACGAATTATACGGGTATATAATTCTGACTTCTTTTCTTTATATGAGAGTTCAGCGAATAGAGATAGAATAGAGATACCATGGCCTATAGACACCATAGATGTTATTGTTAACGAAGAAACCACGATACTTTGTATAATACAAGGATTCCAACGATATGAAATATAAATCGATATCATATCAAAAAAAATCACAACGTCATTGTGGATTTTTGAATAATCACCTAAAAATAAATATTCGACAGTGTAACAGGTAAATTGTAATTTTTGGCACGCAAAGTAACTTTTAAATTCAAGGTTATATCGTTGAAATTATTTTTCTGATTATTAAGCAGTTTTTTCTTCATAGTCGAAGATAATAATTACTTTTAATTCTTTTTTATATGGCAACATTAAGGTAACAAAATTAGACGAACATTTAAAGAAAATAAAATAAAATTTAAAGAAAAGTCTTAATAGCGATTGTAATTTAATTTTAATAACTGTGTTTATGAACAAAGAAGTGATTTAGTTATTTTAACCACATATATAATATGCAAAGACGATGTTTACTAATCGACTTAGAAAAAAACAAAGAGGTTATATGTTCGACTCCTTTATTTGTTTTAAGTATGTGAATCGATTACTTTGTCATATTTTGTCTTCATTTTGTATTTGAAAAGCTCACATCCAACTGTTTTCAAGTCTGGATCTGATGATGGAATCTTAGCAAAATCAAGGAAAATACATTTTTTTTGTGTACGAACACGAGTTACTGGAATCGAAAACAGTTTCTTGCATTATTATTGCCCTAAAATTATGTTTACATAGTTCCATTTTACGCATATCCATTTCCGAGAAGAAACACCACCAGAAGAAAGGAACAAAATGATAAATATTATAATACTACAATAATTACAATATTATTTTTATATATATTACTAGCTGTTCCGGCGCACTTCGTTCCACCCGTTCAGTATGGGAAACAATAAAGTATTGTTTTTCCCATTTTCCCTGCAACTATCCCGGTTTTTTTTCATCTTAAAAACCTTAACCTGAATATAACTAACACAATAAAAAAAGAATTAGCCAAATCGGTCCAGTCGTTCGGAAGTTATGCGCTAACCAACACATTTAGCAATTCATTTTTATATTATAGACTAGCTGTTCCAGCGAACTTCGTCCGCCCGTTCAGTTTGTATGGGAAAAAATAAAATGTCGTTTTTCCTAGTTTCCTCGCTGTTGTTAAAGGGATAAAATGTACCCCATGTCCTTCTCCTGGTTCTAAGCTACCTCTTCATCAACTTTCAGCCTAATCGGTTTTACTATCATGACTTTCTTTTATAGACAATTCATGTTTTTTTATGTTTTTATTGTTTTTAAGGTGAATTCTGTTATTCGGGGCGGAGACAAATCCAACGAATCAAAAACCATGAAAATTGGTCCAGCCGATCTCGAGTTATAACTGTTGTAACAAATCCGACTTTGTTTTATGTATATATATACAAAAAAATTAAATTGTTCTCAACGGATCGCCTAGCGCGCAGCAAATAAAAAAATAAACTAAGTGATCCGTTGGTAACAACTTCTATTTATTTTTTAGTTGCAATTTACAATGTGAGTAGATGGGAATGTTTTGCGTGGTCCGTTGCAACTCGAGACGGATCACGTGCGTCGTTGGGAATAACTCAATTTTGGGTGACTATTTGTAGAATTTTGTTCAGTGAAAGTACACAAAAGTACCATGAAGAAGTTAGTGTATTGTGTATTTCCTCGTTCCCGCCAAATTTCATTAAATGAGCTTGAGCCATCGCGTTTCTAAGACTCCGACATGAATTAGGATTAATTTTGAAAATTTTATACCCGATTTTGTAAAATCGAATAACTTAATTTAAATTTCAACTTGACTAATGGCAAATGCTTACGCTAGTACCAAAAACTAAAGTAATAAAGAAAAATACTAACAAAGTTTACACCAGTTTAAAATATTTTATGGTTTCAAGAATAAAATTTCCCAACTGCCAAATATATGAAAAAAGAGAAGATGTCCAACACATACTACTGGAGTGTACCCAAAATAAGAGAGAACGAGAGTCACTGTTCGCCAAAATATGGCGAATAAACAAACTAGGTAGATGTTGGTAGTATGCAAGGAGTCAGAGTTGGTACTTGACGTAGGTATACAGATTTGTTAAAAGTAGCTGCGTCTCACTCTTTCTTTAGGTAGAGTAATAAGTCCGATGGGACTGATGTAATCGCTTTAGCGACATAAATCCTCCTAAAAAAAGATTTAGAAAAGGATAAAATTAAAAAGATAGTCGTAAAAAATAAAAATGTTTTTTTTTGCATTTTTGGTAGAGTAATAGCTATTTTTTTATTTTATTGACCAACATTTCATTTACAAAATAAATATACATATTGATACAAAATGTTCCCCAAAGAGTAAATACTACGGAGAGGCGGATCTTCCAAGCCCGAATTTTGTATGAAGTTTGCCTTAAGTGACACAAGACACTTGACATAACGTCATGGTGAATAAGTATAACCCGTATAATTTGAAAGTAAGTCTTAAGACATTCAGATTTAAGGCAACTAATGTCATATGATTTAGATGAATAAAAAACATAGCAAACTTAGTACTTTTATTTTTTATATACATGTTGCACCAAACTCATATTACCCTCCTCTGGGAGGTGAACGTATACGGAAGCAAGCACTGAACTACTTCTATTGTTCTACGAAAATGCAAAATGGCGGAGTGATAATAGCCGATGTTTTTATACCAATTAATCGGCTTGATTAAACATGGCGACTTGTACTATTGGAGTTGTAATACTGATTAGTGATAACTGAATAACTGATAGGTCAAGATCCTATAAAGAGTCAGACCTTATTCCTTTTATTAAAACTGAAAGGTTTTCAGAGCATGGATCAGGAATTTCTATCTTTGCTCTCTAAAAGTTGCATGTTATTCTTACTATATGAAATATACATAAGTGTGCATATTAATCAAAATAACATACACACACGTACCTACATATTTTCATGCCAAGTCCTTCTGTTGTAGCAGAGAGTATCGAGTGCCAGTTTAAACTTCCTAAATGCGTTTTTTTGATTAACCCGGCTCTCGCTTCCATAAAGAAAGTAAGTTATAAAACCGAAAAAAAAAGTAAAAAGAAATAATCACCACATTGTATAAAACAAAGTCGCTTCCTCTGTCCCTTTGTATGCTTAAATCTTTAAAACTACACAATGTATTTTGATGCGGTTTTTTTCTTTTCTTTCTTTAAGTTTTGGCCTTCACGTTAGTATTTAGCCATTAGTCAAGTAGAAATTTGCATCAAATTTTATATCAATTTCAATTAATTTTAATTAGTCATCAGTCGTAAGTCGTCAATAAGTCATGTCAGGCTCTTGGGTAAAGCGGTGGCCTTTTTACACAAGCTCATGTAACGAGATTTGGCGGCAACGAGAAAATATACGATACGCTAATTTCTTTATGATTATTTCATTTGTGCATTTTTACTGAACAAAATTGTACAAAATGCCACCAAAATTGACTAATTTCACTCAATATTAACACGAAATTCAATAATTATGAAAAAACTTCGACCATCTTTTCTCTCGATGGCGCCAAAACTCCTATGCGGTTTTTTTAATAGATAAAGTGATTGTTGTTGTTGTTTAATTTTATCCCAGTCGGGGAAAGGCAAAGGATCTGAGTCCATACAGCCTTTAGATAAAGTGATTGAAGAGGAAGGTTTATATGTAGGTATATTTCATAACCGTGCGAAGCCCGGGGCGTAAATATTTATTGATTGAACCAAAAAGGAAGTACTCAATGCCTTACAGTATTGGGTGTGAGTGAACCAAAAATAAACATAACCTTGAGGCTGTCTTTAAATAATTTGAGCTATGGCTGATGGGTAACGTACTTAGCTTATAACTACGCAGCTACTTCCTTTAAAACAGAAGTAACTGAAATAGTTCTTTCTTTCTTTAGGTGTTTGCCTTCACGTTAGTATTTTGCCATTAGTCAAGTAGAAATTTGCATCGAATTTTAGGTAAATTTTAATCGATTATAATTAGTCATCAGTCATAAGTCGTCAGTAAGTCATGTCAGGCTCTTGTGTAAAGCGATGGCCTCATTACACAAGCTCATGTAATGAGATTTGGCGGCAACGAGAAAATACACGATACGCTTATTTCTTCATGATTATTTCATTTGTGCACTTTCACTGAACAATATTGTACAAAATGCCAAAAAAATTGACTAATTTCAGCCAATTTCAACACGAAATTCAATAATTATGAAAAAACTTCAACCATCTTTCCTTTCGATGGTGCCAAAACTCCACTGAAATAGTTAAACAACGAAATAACAGCTTTTTTTATTTTGTTTTTTTTAACGGCACCCAGGCACAGGCGCAGGCAGTTTCGGCGAGATTGAGAGAAAATATGATGTTATCAATGTATTTGTGTGTGTCAAATGCATGGTAGTAGGTGACATGTTTTATTTTGGATTTAGTGCACTTTACAAGCATTATTATTGAAAAATATTAGCGTTCTGCACTTCTCCTATACATAAACAACAAGTGTGCCAAATTTCATAATTTCATCCTTCTTAAAAAGGGTCCAGATTTATTGCTTCACGTAGTAATATTACGATGTGTTAAAATACGTATTCTTTAAACATTGTGCAAATCTAAACCAACTCATTGTATAATCCTATTATTAATATTATAAATGCAAGTGCGAAAGTTTGTAAGTATGTATGTATGGATGTTTGTTACTCTTTCACGCTCGAATGGCTGAACGGATTTGTCTGAAATTTGGAAGACAGATAGATTGTGACCTGGATTAACATATAGGCTATTTTTAATCCCGATCGCACACCGGGTTTCTGTGAAAACGCGGGCGAAGCCGCAGGTAGCAGCTAGTATGGATATAAGAGTCTATCTATTCTACTCCTACCTTATAAGTCGGTTAAGCGTCATAAACACATTTTAAGGAATGTTTTTAAGGAAACGCGTGTATTTTTGCACTGTTAAACGCACGAGTGTAAGAGGCGGGTCAAGAGGCTGAAGATGGTCAAGAGTTAGAGATAAGCGCATACGATTGCATTAAAATTATGATATTTTCTTGTTTCTGAATATTATTTTTAAATGCAACAAGCGTCTAAGAGTCTAGAACGTAAGATTTTATAAGATGACAACAATTATTCTCCTTCCCTAAACTTCTTATTACAGAATAAGAAGTTTTAGCAAATTGACAAAATCTATCGACAAAATATATAAAAGAAAGTCGTGTTATATACATAACTCAAGAGCAGCTGAACTGATTTGGATGAAAATTGATGGGAAGGTAGCTTAAAACCCGGAGACTGACATGGGATACTTTCATCCATATTGTCTGCGAGAAAACTAGAAAAAAAATACTTTTTCCCATACAAACTAAAAGGATGGAATGAAGTTCTCAGCTAGTTCGAAATAAATATTGACAACCAGAAATAATGATGTATCTTCCAGTTGCCATTACCAGGTATTATAATTACACGGCTTAGGCTTACTGTATTATAATCACACGAGAGAGCAATTTTTCAAATTGATAACAAACGAAGTAAACGCTAGAGTGTTACGTTAATAATAGACAGGTACAGGATATAAAAGGTGTAACTAGCTCACCGCCTTTTTCCAGGCGTTAAAGTGCTGTGCAGTAGCTAGCTCAGAATTACTATTACCATTTTAATTATTCCCGCCGCCATGCCATGACATCAGTGCTCGCGACCGTCACGTTCTGTGCCGAATGTAGAGGAGTAGTAGGATTTCATACGTAGTTTTGGGGATATAAGATAGCCATGCACCAGTAAAGTTTACGGCGTCTAAATAGGCGACTGTTCTCTGTGAAAGGCTGACAAACTATTCGCTATTTTATAAATTTAAAAACAGCATTTTTATACCAAACGAGGCGATACAGCCAACAAAACTTTCTTAATATAATATTGCCGAACGGGTAGACACCGTATAATTGGACAGGAGTCCGTCATACCCCGCCACTTCCCCCGAACCATATCCATTAGGATTTCCACAAGTTAAAAAAGTTAGAGTTGTAAAAATTGGTAGCAGACAAACTTTGCAACGCAATATTTAATTACTAAATTATATCAATAGCAACCGATGGCGTCGTAACGCCCCTACGTTGATAAATCATAAAACGAAGTAAGTACCAACCTAATAGTCCCTACGTTGATAAATCATAAAACGAAGTAAGTACCAACCTAATAATGAAAAGAACAGTGAAATATATCCCTATATCCCTGTCTTAACATTAAAAACTCAGACAAAACTTAAACGTGTGCAGCTCACACTTTACAAATTAAGCTGACGACCTTGGCAGAGTTGCGGTAGAGTTTTATTTTCAAGTCCATTGATCGCGCAGTTCATTAAGTATAGTTAATAAAGAGACCAACTGCGCATGCGCGGCCGCCATATTTACGATATTGTAAACACTATGCGAGGGCTAGGGTTACCATGAGATGTACTCATTACTATTTATTTATCATACTATTTATTTTCTGGCACGCTTGTTTTATATTATATGATTAAATAAAAAGATTGTGTTTAAAGAAAATCTATTGTTATGTAAATATGTAATAGTCATATTTAACCTTTGACATTGGCATGTGGAAATAATGTGCATGTAATATTTTAAATGCAATGATGATATTGATGTTCGATTTAATTTTATAACTCTTTTCAAAATTACTTTTATTTCTATTGCTTTTAAATTTGTCATATATTTTTAAAAAAATAAAAATTTTGAATTAAAATAAATTTAAAAAAATGAATTGAATTATTGACATTGTTATGTGAAGCTGATTATTCTTTTAAATGAGTGAATATAATGTAAATTTAATTTTTTTTAACATTTTCATTTAGGTATAGATTAACTTTTTTTATAATTTAAAGTGATTATTGAACTTGTATTATATATTTTAAACGTTTGTTTTAAGTATTTGTTATAGTAAGTGATCTTGATTTTTTTCAATTGTTATTACAACAAAATATTTACTTTTAACTTTAATTTTAATCATGAAAGTATTATGTAATAATGTGAAAAACTTATTTTCTTCGAATATCGTGTCATTTTTTATAATATTTACACATGTTGGACTTAATTACTCTGAACTATGGTCAATAATATGTTTCGCATATTGTTTTTAAAGATAGGCATTGTTCAAAAATTAGTTTTAAAAATAATGACACTTTCGTTGTACAATATATTTAAATAAGACAAATATTGTTATAAAATGTATAGTGACATTCGAAAAATGTATATTTATATACTTACTTCGAAGAGAAATAAACTATAAACTATAAACTCGGCAATGTAGGAAATATTTTCTATAGGCTATGTAGGATTGTCACTATCGCTTTACCTAATCCTACATACTTAAAATCATACTCTTCATTGTCGCTTTCCAAGATGAGAGCATTGTTAACAAGGGGCTTTAGATTGTCAATAGAATGTCAACATCCAAAATATGTATGAGCACCGAAAAATTCTTACTAACAGAAGATTGATCAACTTGGAATTCAAGAGATCCTTTTGAAATTCTTCAAAACCCTTTTAAAGAAAGATTATCAAATCGCGATGGGATGAATTTGGAGTCCTTTATTTCAGTTTTATTTGAAGTGAATATTATATATCATACGAGTAGTAAAATATTCTGACCGCCTTTAATCTCCGACGACATTGTTGGTGTGTTCCATCGTCATTGGAGTGATCCACCTATTGAGTTAATAACCTATTTTACTCTTCAAACCGTAGCATGGCATTCAAATCAACTCAGTTTATTCGATGGAAGTGAATTACATACCCTCAAAGATATTACCATTCATTCATTCATCATCGTTAAGCACTGTCTGGATCACAATAAAAATATGAACAGCAGTCGATAATAATATTAGTAATAGTAGTAGTAGTAGTAGTAGTAAATTAGTAATTAGAATAGAAAATATTTTATGTCACGTTAACCTTACTAGAGGCACTTGTGACGGGTATAACGCGGGCACACACTGAACCGACAAGAAACTCAGCGGGCTTGTCTTTTTTCCTCATTTTAAATTATGATGACACCTGACGTGACGCAAATTTAAGCATTTGTATTAAATATTAATCTCGAATACTTTAAGAGAAGCAAAACTGCAAAAAACGATTCTAATTTCATTTACACATCGCAACTTAAGAATTCTCGATGTCGATGCGGTGTCAAGGCATTGAAAACTTTTGCATCATTAAGTATAACTAACAAACCACGAGATATGTCACTACCTCTAATGAACCAGCAACTTTCATTGGTTTGGCACAGAGTAATAGCGTATAATTAAAAAAAATCATATCCCCCCCCCCCACTTAAATAGTGTTTACTTAGAACTGAACCTATTATATGACATGTTTTGAAAATCATAAATAATATTGGTCCAATCAATTTAAATGTATTTTCCAGGAGGCAAACAAGTGGGTCCGGGAGCATGTGGGTCACCTGATGGAAAGTGATCACCGCCGCCCACGGACATCCGCAACGCCAGGAGTGTCACAGATGCGTTAGACAACCATTAGAGCATTATACTTCAGATTTTTTCTTGCCCCATCTAAAATCCTAACCGCACCCTTGCCGATAATTAGTCGACTATTTTTTGGAATCGGCTAAAATTATTTTAGAAGTTTTTACTTTACTCACCAATATTTTGAAACACCTAAATTATTCCACATGTTCATTTTCCCAAGTGTAATCATGCAGTCCATTACCTGTAACAAAAAAAAACTTTCTTAGTACATTTAACATAATTTTGTTTAATGTTTTTTTGGGATTTCAAACATCCCGGTTAATTTTGTTTAGGGTTTTTCAATAAAATGACAAATATGCCAAAAAAAATTGTGTTCAGGCGCGTTTTAATTATTTATTATCAAAATTTTGACGAAAGTATTTTTTATGATATTGGAAGGCAAACAAGCTGACGGATTTCCTGATGGTAAGAAATTCACGCCGCCTAGAGACACCAAAAGACGTTAGGATGTTAGGACTCAAGTAAGTTTACCGGCTACCTTACCCTCCAAACCGGATCATCATGACGTTATGGCGGCAGGAATAGGTAAGGCGGTGGTACCAATTCGGTAAAAAACCTTGGAAAAAATCAGTAAAGCTCTTTTCAAGAAGTACGCCCATAAACAACAGGCCCCGGTGTTTGCTGTTTGCGATATATTTTTATAATATATAACTAACTGGCTCAATATTGAATTCTTAAATTTTATAAAGTTCTGTAAATTAAAAAAAAATTACAAGAACCTTATCCTGTTCAAAATATACAACAAAAAATTAATGAAATTGTACCATACGTT
>NJDC01002778.1:23563-38038 GCA_002245475.1 Calephelis virginiensis | reverse complement strand
TCTAGGGTTAGCTGTAAGAAATCTCTTCACAAGATAAGCTCGCCTATTTTTTTACTATTTTTCCTGAAAATTGATATTTCTTTTGCGTTATTTCACGCAGGGTATAGGATTAGAGGGTATAGGATTTTAAACTTAAATCGTCGCGAATTAATAACATTTTTAATTATTTATACGGGATACTCACGATCTCTTCCGATCAGTCCCGTCGTGACCACGGCCTATGCAACTAGGCCGAAATATCGACAAATAAAATAAAAAGAGATCGTGAGTATCCCGTATAAATAATTAAAAATGTTATAAATAGAGGGTAACTGGGATTAACACATAGGATAGTTTTTATCCCGAAAAAAATTTCCTGTGGGAGCATTAACCATGCAGGCAAAGCCGCGGGTAACAGCTAGTTGTTAATAATCGATAAAATTTACGGATACTCGCAAACGTTGCTTCTCTTCACTATTTTACATAGTTCTGGTTATTTTATAACGTACATTACAATTTGTTTGTTTTTTGAGTCCGCTCGTAAAATAATGAAATCGTTTAACCGAAAATTTAATATTATTGCAAGATGAGTCATAAAATGTTGAATTAAATACACTGTAACTTCAAGCCTGGTATTAACAAGATGATGACAACTTGAGTACAGATTTCAACTTTCCAGCATCAAACTAGGTGGTAGAGTCTCGCAGACTAGGTGGTAGAGTCTCGCAGACTAGGTGGTAGAGTCTCGCAGACTAGGTGGTAGAGTCTCGCAGACTAGATGGTAGAGACTCACAGTGACTCGGATTGGTACCACCGTCTTACCTATTCCTGCCACCATAACTTCAGAGCTTGCCGTTGACGTGTTCCGGTTCCGAGGGTAAGGTAGCCGGTAGACTTGCACAATAGGCGCAACATCCCGGCCACATGACAGCGACGCACCTGTAACATCTATGGTGTCTATATGCCACAGTTATTTCTTGCCATTAGGCGGCTGATTTCGTATCTCACTAGTCAACTGAAATGGGAAAAGTGTACATCAAATAGCTGTAAAATGACGTGTTTTGTATTTGCTGTCTCCTTTGTATTTCTGTTGGTCACTGGAGATAGCAAATATGAAACACGTCAATTGACAGCTATTTGATATACACTTTTCCCATTTGTTGGCCACTGAGATAAGTAAGCAGCCCCCAGGAGAGCCGTATCGCTGATCACTCACATAAAAAAATAAGTTTTTGCCATATCACCTTGTTTTTATTCCCGTTTTTCGTACTTTCGAAATCGAAAGGATTACAAAATAGTCACCAAAACCTACAAGTCCTCAAAATAGTCTTTAGTAAATAGTAATAATATATCAATTTATTATTATTGTTAATAAATCACGACTTAGTAGAAGTTATATTAAAAACGCTCAATTCAAGGAAAATTAAGAACTTTTAGACAATGTAAAATATTAAAAATTAGTTAGCATTAGTTTTTAACAATTTGAAGTAGCTAATCATTCAAAAAGGTAGAAGTAGGTAGGTATATTATACCATATAAAAAAAGTATCTTCACACCCGTATCTCCGAAGAAATAAGCAGAGATGCAACCAGAACAAACGCGACTAGCTGAAGACCTTAAGCCCCGCAATATGATAGATGGCAAACCTATCGCCAACCGGGCACATATCCAATAAATCTATCATTTCGTTTTTTTTTAAATTAAACCTCACATTTTTATGCTACCCAGTGATCGAAACCAGATCCCCATGAAGACATGCAATAGACCATAGATGCGACATTACACTATGAATTTGATTTAATTAGTATTTAGTCCAGCAAGAGTGTAGCTAGAAGTGTACGGTCTTAACGCAGCTTATTCTTTTTAAATATTGCATTTTTTGCAATCAAATTTCTTTAACACGGTATCGCACCTCTAGTAAAATTAATTATCCGTTAAATAGGTAATTAAGAAATGAAAGTAAGCTAATTATTGTATAATAAAGGAAGCTTATCAACAATGGTGGCGGTACGATTAGAAAGCGAATACCAGAGCGTTTCGCGATCGATTTGTTTGACCAAGATCACGTAACTGTGGCTTTACTTTTTTTATGGAAAGTACAGATAAAATTTTATGGCCAGTAACAACTTACCTGTTGACAATGAAATTGTCAAAACTCTAGTCGTCTCAGCAAAAAAAAATTAAATGCGCGTTGAAAAGGCGTTTTATAACCAGTGTATAAAATTGGACCAATAACATGCAACACGTAGATGACGTGTCAGGATGTCAGTTTTAGACAGTGTTTAGTTAAACAGGCGTCTAAATCTTTTTTTATGGCAAGGCGGTAAATCTTTGTTAGTGCAAATTCTTAATATTAAATAATGTTAACTTATAGGATATTCAAATTTTACCCGTGTTTGGGATATATTATATATTACTCAAATCGTTTATTTCTAATTGTGAAAACGTAAACTTTGCTTTTCTTGTAATGTTTTTAAAAGTGTCCAGTGCCTAATTTAAAAAAAAACTTATTGGTACTTAACACATTAAAATTCCAAATTATAGTATAAATTATTAAATTTAGAATGGTCGTCTTGTCATATCAGCAATCTCTTCAAAATGCAAAAGTGATGTGTATGGCCAGATTTTAATTAATCTACTAACTTTGATTGAATTATTTTGTTCATTTATCGTTTTCAAAATGCCAAAATGTTTTAATGAAGAATATTTCAATGAAAAAAAGAAAATCTGCTTAAAATGTGTCAGTATTACCAATGATATAAAAAATATAAAACAATAGCCCTAAATGAGCACCCTGCGGCACTCCCTTACCTATCACGCTCTATCCATTGTTGGTAGAACGAGACAATAGACAATGCATAGGTGGGAACGCGTATTATGTAAGCCAAGATGTAACATAAGTCACAGCCGGTTCACTTTACGTGCACTACGTATAATTTGAATACTTGATTGTTTTTTTTATCGAACCAGATGATAAACGAGTGTGTGGCCAGAACCAGATCATCTACTTAATAATTAGATCGCCTTGTTGCAGGAGGGGTTAGCACATATGCCTTAGTCTACGTATAAACGGATTGGGGTTCGATTCGCGACGGAGACAGGCATTTATGTGATGAAAGTACATGTCTATTTTTCTGGATTTGGGTGTTTATTAAATTTATAATGGTATCTATTTAAGTATAAGACATTTGTGTCGTTAACTGATATCCAAAGTATAAGGAAATAATCTGCTAAATTTTGGTTGTTGATTTTTTATTACTAGCTCTGTGCCTCACTTTTTTAATAGGTAGCTTAGGTCTAAGGCAATTCAAAATAACCAATTCTTTCAAGTTCTCCAAAAAATTTTAACAATCCCGTCTTTGTTAGTACTACAACTAATTGTATTTATATATATAAAAGAGAGTCATGTTATTTACACTACCTATAACTCAAGAACGGCTGAACCGGTTTGGCTGAAAATTGATGGAGAGTTAGCTTAAAACCAAGGGACGAACATAGGATACTTTTTATCCCGTTCGTCTGCGAGAAAACTGAGGAAAACCTTTCAATTTTCCCATACAAACTGAATGGGACAGAACAGCTAGTATTATATCAATGTTATTAATAGATAGTAGCCCATTATAATTTAAATACTGTATAATATAAAGCTTCTACTTTAATATTACTTCTTTAAAGTAAATAAAAATATACATTATTCTCAATCAATCTTGAATTCACTTTAACGGGACCAAAAGAATCACAAACAATTTCATTTAAAATAATAATAGAAGATCCCAACCTACATAACGACTTACACCGAGCTGATAATTGAATAAAACATATTTTACAGTTAAGTTAGTATATTAGCGATCATATTAAAAGTAGGTTGCCTAAACAAATCCTGGACCGAATATTTTTAATTATTTAAAAAAAATTTTTTTCCTTTTTTTTTCAGGCAACCCGATATATCAACCTAAATTGTAATAAAGTTGCACATAAGTTGATATATTTTTTTATATTATGCAACCCCGTGAGAGTAACTAGCATCGACAATTATCTGTTTATACCTAGCAATCCAAATAAGTAACAGGCAACCCAACTTTTGAAAACTTCGTCTTATAGGTACCTACTTTAAGTCGGGATAAAATCTTAATATTGCACTAATTAATGTATAAAAAACATTTCAAAAAATAAAAAAAAAGTGTCCAGGGTTTTTAGACAACCTATTTTTAATATATTCTCAGATATACCAAACTTGCTATAAAACCGGTTTCATCATATTATCAACTCGATGTGGGTCGACCTAACTTCGAATCATACGGCCAATATAAATAATCAATCCTAATCGAAAACTTGCTGTCCAAGATTGATATTTTGATCAATTTTTATGTTATCGCTTGCAAATAACATATCTGTGGACAGGATAAATATGGCAATTAGATATAGGATAGGCCGGTGGATACGAAATCCATCTTTAGAGATACATTATCAACATTAACCGTTAGACTATAAGACAAGAAACATCCAAATTGATTCATCCATTAAAAAATCCATTAAAAATTCTAGCACGTATAAAATAAAAAGATAACTATGGCGATTTGAGATCGCCCTCTTTTTTTGGTAGTTGGTTGAAAAAGTCTATTTAATCGCAGTCCCATCAAAATCTAACTGCGTTTTGCTTGCTTGTGTCATATGTGAAAATTATAATAGTTGGAGTTTTTTTTAGACACATTTTATTACGATGTTGGAAGGCATAAAATTGACAGATTGTGGGAAGGTGGTCAAGGTGCGCTGCCAACCTGAGGCCAGGATGTTAGGCCCCGAACAAAAGAAAGTTTACCGGCTAACTTATCCTCCGAACCGGAATACGTCAACGGCAAGCGCTGATGTTATGGCGGCAGGAATAGGTAAGGCGGTTGTACCAATCCGGACGGGTCGCTGCGAAACTCTACCACCCAATCAGATGTCACGGTGTTAGTGACGGATGTCTTGGTTTAGTGACGATAAGCCTATGCTCGCCTATTACGAGCTGCCTGGCAGGAAGGTAGATGGTCTATTCTGTCTGGTCGGGCAAAGGAGCCCGGACCAATTTTTAATTTGCTTAAAACTAAAATATTAAAAAATTTAAACAGCTTGCCAAAGAAATGGAAATAAATTTGTCGAGCCAAATGTATTCCCATCAATCAGCTTGCACGAGGCGAACGTCGATTTGTCACTAACACCGTGACCTTGACTAGGCGAAGTTTTGAGATGATGCCCGAATCGGTACAGCCGCGACTATTCTATGGCCTTAACATATGCTCGCCACCATCATATTCAGTATTCAGTCCATATTCAGTCTGGAGGTTGAAATAATCGATAAACATACCCGAGGTTCTTAACCTGCTACCATTCTCTACAAACAGGAATACGACAATTGCTAGAACAATTGCATCTAAATAGGAAAAGTGGTCAATCCAGGCGAGTTGGCATTTTTTAAGGGAAAGTACCAACACGAGGAAGACCTGAACATAGTTATAATAGATTTAAAAGCAAGCGAA
The DNA here is from genome assembly GCA_002245475.1 of Calephelis virginiensis. Classification (NCBI taxonomy): domain Eukaryota; kingdom Metazoa; phylum Arthropoda; class Insecta; order Lepidoptera; family Riodinidae; genus Calephelis; species Calephelis virginiensis. The sequence goes on along the minus strand of NJDC01002778.1, from coordinate 32,540 downwards.
CAGACGCAAATAACTTTGTCCCTGACAGCTCGGTGTATAATCCAGATATGCTATGTACTAGGCGAGCAGAAGCCTGAAGGAACATTGACCTTCCCGACCGTGACTAGTACGACGCGCCCTACCAAGGGTTCTCGAATGATCTAGTTTACTATCTAACTTTTTGTAACCGAAATTAATAAGTTATATAAAAGATCACAATAAAGGCATTCACTGTTAGAGAGGATTGAGGTATATATGATAAAGTTTATATATTATAATATGTGTGTGTAAAAAAACTTCGCAAAAGAGAACTTATACTAAAATAACTAAGCGCAACAAACCTAAAAAAACGACTCCAACTATTTCATTAAGCACCACGTCAGGATTTGATAATATCTCAATATATAGCAAATAATCCGAAATGGTCCCACATTTATTTCATAAACATCATCAATTATAAGGTCGTCAAAACAAAACAAAACTTTAAAGTTAATTCAAAAAGCAACAGTCGGATCATGATAAAATTAATATGGGATAACTTCGGAGTCACAACCAATCTCTCTAAAAAAGAATCATCGAAATCGGTTGGTTTTTGGCCGGTTGGTCGCGTAACAAACATACTAAAAACAAAGTCGAATTGCATACAAACGTAACAAACACGAAAAACATAAAATCCTCGTTTTTCGAGTCGACTAAAAACGTACAACGGACATAAAAATCATGACATGCAAAATTAAATTTTACTAAGTTGGGCTATCGCATGATTTTGTATCGCCTCTAAAGTACAAGTTTAAGCGATTGTGATTACATCATCAGCATTATAGTTGAAACTCCCTCATTTCCCTCATTGCAAGTTGCAACTGTAATTCGCTAAATATTAAACAATAGACAAAGACATTGTTTATTTGTCAATATCATATGCCATGATTAAACATCGTCTCTTTTGTCTAGTCCTCTGGTATTGCATTGATAACATGAGATCCCGTCCTCAATTCTCGGATTGGACAACGCAAAATTCATACACTAATGTTTTTTTAAGTAAAAAAAAGTAGGCAGAGGCACAACCTCTCGACTAGCCGAAGACATAAGTCCCACAATGTGATAGGTGGCAAGCCTAACGCCAACCAGGCACATATCCAATCCCGAGCAACGTTTATTTTTATTAGAAAATTGGAAAAACCCAATTTTCGTTTTGTTGCCTGACCCGGGATTCGAACCCGGGACCTCTTGCAGTCAGGTCCAACACCTGAACCGCTAGACCTCAGAGGCGTGAAGATGTTTATATTATAATCAAACAAATTTCACAATACAACAATATTTAATTCGATTCGAATCTCAAAAACATGATGGTAGGGGACAAAACAGGCTACTCGGCTATAGTTATCCCTGCGACGATTTTATGTACCTACTTATATAAACTCGTTCAGTCTATGCTATAAATATAATTTCTTCTATTAAAAATAAATAAAAATTACTTGTTTTTATTATCAAAACCACGAATATAATGACCGTGATTGACAGAGATCTGGACTAAAGGGAACTTCGTTTATTGTTTGCCTTTTAATATTAAAAAAATATACACGTCGCGATTTGATAATTCAAATCTTATCGGTATCAGACACGTACAAAAAATGCAGTCGTAAAGGAAAATTTATCCTTTTTGCAGTCGGTTTAAAAATAGGGCATTTTTCCCGATTTTCCTTTCGAATTTCGATGAGGATTCCATGATCAGATCCTAATTTAACTAAGCAAATATTTTTTGTAATAGATTCGAGGTTCTTTTAACGCCTTAAAACTACCAAAAACCGACTTCGATTTCAATGAGTTAGTCATCGTTGTACAGTAAATAAACGAAACATTTGACCCCCTTGCAATACTTTCAGAGTACAGTACAGTACGTACACAAAAAATGAGTATTTTTTGCTCAATTTTCCTAGTATTTTATTATCAGGCCCAGACTAGGTGGTAACGGGACCTAAAAAGTTTGCCCTTTCAAATACCGATTCAGATTCATTTTCATTACCAAATCGCGATTTGACAATTCTTTTTTTGAAAGGTAACTCATGATTCTGAGGTGGTCTCATAAGAATTTTATCAAGCACCGACTAGTGATTTTTGATTTTTTTAATATTGTAAACATTTTCATAGCCCGGGATAACTCTTTTTATACTATTATTATTTATTAGTTAATTTGCCCCTTCCTGGGGACGGCTAGGACCTTTAGGCCATGCTGCTATGTCTTCCGTATAAATTAATCCTAATTAACAGTCTAAAGTCACTAAATACAAAATCATGTCAGAGTCTTGGGTAAAGCGGTGATTTCGTTACTCAAGCTCATCTAGTGAGATTTAGCGACAGCGAGGAAATACACGATACACTAATTTTGTCATAATTATTTCACCTGTACACTTTTACTGAACAAAATTGAATTAATCACCACCTCAATTAACCAATTTTACTCATAATTAACACGAAGTTTTTCAATTACGAAAAAATCTTTCACGATGGCACCAAAACTCTCCTTTTTATCCAAATGTTGCAATAGTTATTTTCGGCCAGTAATTCTAGTTTTTATAATGTTATACTTCTTGTTGTATTGAATTAAAGTATTCGTATTCGTATTTATATTCGTATTTTCCCCAAAGTGAATAGTAATGAGTGCTAGCCTTAAGTAGGATTTGCTCCATGTAATTGGCCAAAGGACAAGTTATCAGCTCCACAGTTCAGTGCCCTGGTGAGTATGCGGAGCCTTTTGTGCTGATTCACGAATAAGCAATATTTGTCTTGCAAAGGCTATGTATACAGGCTATTTATAATTAAGATGCAAGGTTTTCCTTCAAGAAAAAATAAAAAAGATATTCTAACGGTATACACACTTTTTTGAGGTAAACGCTTGTATGTTTATTATATATTTTTTCATGGCAAAAACTATTCTAAACTGTTCTGGTAGGTTAATCCAAGTTACCCTCTATGTGTGAGGCAAATTTTATAAAAATTGGTTCAGCAGTTTTTTGCGTGAAGGAGTAAGAAGCAAACAAAAAACATGCAAACTTTCGCATTTATAATATTAAAAGGATAACGATCTCTAAATCACGGCCATCTGTCAAAATATCATGAAAATTTAATCGTTTTAGATGCGGTAATAGAGTGACAAACAAAATATACACGAATTGATAACCTCTGCCTTTTTAGACTTCCTAATAACAGACAAAAAGGCAAACCAGTAGCTGTTATACAAATAATATTATTAATGATAGTTACGAAACAGTAGCCTCTCCACTTACAGATTTGGTTAGGAGCCAACAAGATAAACAGTCAAACAGATACGCATTGCAGCTTTGCCTTTGATCATTTACTATTTGTAGTCTGTGCTTTTATTCTAGTTCCGTGTCATACTGACAGAATCACCTGATTTTATACTGGCACTTCCAAAACCCAATAATTAACTCAATGTAACTGTTTTACCTAACAGCAAAAACCGACTCAGACCATTTCATTTGATACAAAGTCGCAATTTGATAATTCTTTTTTTGAAAGATAGCAACGGTTTCGCACTGCACTAGTCCAACATAAATTTTATCAACATCTTACTCGGATCGGTCGGATCATGATAAAATTAATATGGCACCATATCAGAATTACGATCTATCTTTTTTTAAAAAAGAATTGGTTGGCTATTGGCCAAGTAATGTCGTAACAAAGATTATGTATGCTTAAATCTTTAAAACTACGCAACGGATTTTGATGCGGTTCTTTAATAGATAGAGTACAAGTTTGTTCACTTGTTCAAACTTAAATTAGATTAACCGAAAAGCACCTGCTTTAAAAAATTGTTAAAATATGTGTTCATAAAATAAAAAATTCTGAGCTAAAACTTAAGGCAAATAAAAAATTTGAGCCTAATTAATAATAACGACCATAAAATGTATCTTTTTCAATACCCCTAAATAAAACGTATCCATAAAGTGATTAATATCTGAATCACCAGTTTTCAAACAAACAAATAATCGAAAATAGTACATTCATTAAGGAGGTTTGATCCCACACACAGACAGTTAAACTTATAACACCCCAATTTTTCTGTCAGGGGTTAAAAAAGGAAGGGTCTTTAAGAAAGTCGGTCAAAACGCGGTACAATCTGCGGTTTCTTTAGTTATAACAAAATCCTGCCACTAAATTAGGATTTGGCGAAGCTAATTGGGTGCTCGTCGGCGAAGTTTTTGTGACGCGACCGCCCTTTGTAGGTCTGTTACATCTATTGTTGGTTTCGTAAAGAAAATGTCATATTAAATTTTAAACTGCAAAAGGGAGGAAGTTGACAAACCAAACAAGAGGAGTATGTTTCGCCGTTTCTTCACCTGATTGGCTAGGTTTGGAAACGGTAGTAGTAAAGGCATATAGGTAATAGGCCTGGTTGCCGAAAAGTTTGTTTTGCCGTATCTTCTCCTGACTGGCTAGGCTACGGTGGTAGTGTACGGTAGATAGGATTAAAGCTAATCTACCTTTAAAATTCTTTGTAATAAATAATAAAACTTACTAAACATATAAATAAATAAATTGTCTATTAAAATATTCAAAAAATGCTGTGGTTTAAATGTTAAAATGAATATAATTTTTTAATTTTCTTAAATTTAATTAAATATTTTCACACCACAATGTGGTAGAATATGTTATATTCTTAAATATCTTTTTAACAACTTTTTAACACACATATTCCGCAAATACTGAAATAATTTTCATTTCAAATCGTGAACATGTTTTTTTTCTGTTTGTTGCTTTTAACTAATTTATTTTGATGGTTGTTTTATAGATAAACTGGTCACGATTCAAAGTTCACATATATAGGGTTCTACGAAAATAAGGTTATGGTTGGCAACGCACCATTACCACCTTTTTTGTCTCTACGCGGCGTTAATTTGTTATGATCAGGAAATCCGTTTGCTTGTTTGCCTTCCAATATCACAAAAAAGTATTTTTAGACAGTGCGTCTATTAAAAGATATCCACACAAAATAACCGTCACTCAAGTGACTTTTATGGTGGTTTCCTCATTGGAATAACTTCAAGCGAAACATTTTTTTCTATTTTACTTGGAAAAAATTGTGAAAGATCAAGCGCAATAAGCAGCTACGTCATTTACGGGTAGAGTATTTCTTAAATGGAAGAGTTCATTCATAAACTAAACGTAACATATTATTTTTTTGTGTTGGTCCGGGCTCCTTTGCAGGATAGACCATCTGCCTTCCTGCCAGTCAGCTCGTAAAAGGCGAGCAAAGGCTTACCGTCACTAACACCGTGACATCCTACCAGGTGGTAGAGTTTTGCAGCAACTTTCCCGTATTGGTACCACCACCGCCTTACCTATTCCTATCGCCATAACGTCAGTGCTTGCCGTTGACGTGTTCCAGTTCGGAGGGTAAGGTAGCCAGTAAACTTACTTTTGCTAGAGGCCTAATATCCCGGCCTCAGGTTGGCAACGCAACATTACCGCCTTTGGTATCTCTGGGCGGCATCAATTTCTTACCACCAAGAAATCCGCCTGCTTGTTTGCCTTCCAATATCATAAAAAAATATTGAAAGTCATTTGAGTCACTATGTTTCTTGTGGATATATTTTATTAGATGTACTAAACATTTTCAAAAAACAGAGTACCTATTATGGAAGGACCAATATTTGTTCAATGTCCGACTAGCAATGTGTGAATTATATTTAAACACTAGCAGTTTCACGCAGCTTCGCCTGCACCGATTTTATTCCACCGATTTTGATGAAACAAAGCATGTTCACTCAGGGATAATATAGCATTCTAAGTGTGAAATAATTTTTGAAATCATTTCAGTGGTTTCGGAGCCTAGTCATTTCAAACAAACAAAAACTCAAACATTTTTTCTTAATAATATTAGTAAGAATATTGTGATGAAATTGGTATCTTGTAGCGCTTAAATTGTTTTAATAGCAAAAAGGACAAAAAGGGTTATTATGTATTAGTGTCATGAACTAACAACCAGAACACAAGCACTTAATTTACTTCGGCCGTGCATTCAATTTGTGTAATTTGTTGGTGGTTATGTATTTATTTACACACTGTTAGTCGTAACTGGGTAGTCGAGTGCTATGTAACATCTTTGGTGTCTTTAAGCAAAGGTGGTCTTTTGCCATCAGGATAGCCGCGTGTTTATTCGCTGTCATGTAAAAAAACGTTTCTGAGTCGGCTGAATTGCTGGCTCGTAAAAAATAATATAAGACTTTATATTTTTCCACAATCTAAAAACTATGCGGGAAAAGTATTATATAAAAAGCCATTTGCAGGCCGATTGCAACTCGAGTATATTTCTTGTTATTGCTTATTCATCCGAGACGTACGTTACATAGATAGACCGGGAGGACACCAGCAATAATTCTAGTTAGTCGAGTACCAATATGATATGAACTACGCGTTAAGGAAAATACGGAGTAAAATCTAGTAGTTTGGATTCAAGAAAAAATGTATTGGACGTAATAATTAAGATTAAAATATCGGTAAATTGAACTTACAGAAAAAACTTAACATAGGAATTTTTATACTATAATTATTTGTAAAATTAATATATAAATCGAAAATATGGTTTGTGATTTGTCAAAGCTATATGTAGTTATAAACCTTTATGTACTGTAATAACTTTTGCGGAACATTGCTGTCACAACAACAGGTCTAAAAAATGGTCGGTCAGACTAGCTTAACCAATTACCGGTTGGTTATTTTTTCTAGTCTTGCTATTCAAGTTTTGTGGCGAAAAAAATTACTGACATTAACACCTGATGAAAAAAAGAGGTATTTAGCATCATAACTCCTAGAGAAAGAGACTGATTTTCATACGATTTTTTTTCTTTTGTCTGTACTGCGGTGATCGAATAGATTCTTACCTACATTTCGCATAGTTTTAAACGGGGACTATTAAACATTTTTAATGTTACGTTTTTTGTGTGAATGGACTTCATTTAACAGAATAATTTATAAATGTTACCTTACTACCAACCGACCAGAATCTTTGTTAAAAAAAACTCAATTTTTTTTTCAAAAGTAAATCAGAATAATTTTACAGTTATGTAAAAGGTTTAGCTTAAATGACTAGTATTAAGTCTAATTTTTGTAAGCACAATATTAGTACCACTCATACCATAAAACATTTATTTCACGAAGACTATAGCAGACGCATTTTTTAAAGTCCGTGTAATTCTAGAGAATACCATTAGATCTGAACGCGGGGGCTGACATGGGAAATTTTGTTTAAGTCACGTACTCGATGAAGTAAGTTCATTGTCTGTTGCGCCCCAATCTAACATACATGTTGCTTCGCTCGACAAGTCCAACTGTCATATGTCCGAGAGTGTAATAAGCCGAGTCGACGAGGTTTCAGCGTTAGAAAAATGTTTAATATGTTTGAAATAGAACATAAATTAAACAAGTTGCTTCTATAATGCTCTCTGCTTATTTTTACAACTAGAACGTTCTTGTGGCTTTGCCCGAGTTTCTGCATCATTACTTTTGACTAAAAGTGTTCATTTGAATTTATGCGTTTCTAATTGATTCATTAAATGATTGAGTTTTGGCGCCAACGAGAGAAAATATGATCGATTTTTTTTATAATTATTGAATTTCGTGTTTATATTGAGTGAAATTAGTCATTCAATTCAATCAATCAATTTTAGTGGCATTTTGTACAATTTTGTTCAGTGAAAGTGCACAAATGGAATAATCATGACGAAATTAGTGTTTCGTGTATTTCCTCGTTGCCGCTAAATCTAACTATATGAGCTTGATTAATAAGGCCACCGCTTTACCCAAAACCCTGACATGACTTATTGACGACTTATGACTAATTGTAATTGAATCCCGATGTTGGTGCATTTTGATCCAATTTAAAAGATAAGATAGATTACAACTCAGTTTATTCCGGTCGAAGCCGCGGGTAACAGCCAGTGAAATAAACTTATTTATTAAAATAATAAAAATAAATAAGTCATATTAAAAACAGTATCGCGTCCATATCTCCGAACAGCTAGGCAGAAGTACAACTAGAGCCTCTGGATAGGTGGCAAGCCTATTGGCATCCGGGCACATATCCAATCCAGGGCAATGCTATTTATTTTTTATTAAATTGAAAATACACATTTTTTGTTGCCCGACCCGGGGATCGAACCCAGGACCTCATGGAGTCAAGTCCTACGCCGGATCCTAGAGGCGAAATCATATTAATTTATAATGTAAGATTCCTAAAACTACAAACAATACAATTTATTATATCAAACACAGAAATTAATATTCTAATAGTATTTATTTCTTTTAAGCATACTAACACACATCTATATATCAATACGTGATGCCAAAACTTTGGACCCCTTTTTACGAAAATTGCTCTAACGGAGGAGTATGAAATTTGTCACACTTATAGTTTATGTGTAGGAGAAGTGCAGAACGCTAATGTTTTTCAATAAAAATGCTTATAAAGTACATTAAATCAATAAATAAACATTACCCACACTACCATGCATTTAACACACAAACAAATATATTGATGATAACGATAAAAGATTTGAACGCACTAAAAAGTTTGGAAACAAAGTAGTTGGTCTTCAGAAATGAAGATGGCGTTCTTATCAACAAAATATTAAAATTTATTATGGTCGAATTTCGACCAATAGGCGACCACTAGTTATATTAAATGGAAATGCAAAGTAGCCGGAGTTCTTGATAGTAAATAGTCACATCCCTTAAACTAAGTATATTCAAGCTGGAATTGGCCATGCGGGCTAGTAATTTATAAAACATAAATAAGACTTCTTTGATCGAAGAACTAGAAAGTAAGAGCTTATCTGTCTTCAACTAAAAGGATAATAAAAAAAAAGAAAAAAAGTATCTTCAAGCCCATATCCCCGAAGAGGTAGGCAGAGGTACAACCAAGGCACCCACGACTAGCCGAAGACACTAAGTCCCACAATGTGATAGGTGGCAAGCCTAT
>NJDC01002778.1:0-22194 GCA_002245475.1 Calephelis virginiensis | reverse complement strand
TTTATTAAAATAATAAAAATAAATAAGTCATATTAAAAACAGTATCTTCGCGTCCATATCTCCGAACAGCTAGGCAGAAGTACAACTAGAGCCTCTGGATAGGTAGCAAGCCTATTGGCAACCGGGCACGTATCCAATCCAGGGCAAGCCTATTTTTATTAAATTGAAAATACACATTTTTTGTTGCTCCCCGGGGATCGAACCCAGGACCTCATGGAGTCAAGTCCTACGCCGGATCTTAGATGCGAAATCATATTAATTTATAATGTAAGATTCCCAAAATTACAAACAATACAATTTATTATATCAAACACAGAAATTAATATTCTAATAGTATTTATTTCTTTTAAGCATACAAACACACATCTATTTATCAATACGTGATGCCAAAACTTTGGACCCCTTTTTACGAAAATTGCTCTAACGGAGGAATATGAAATTTGTCACACTTATAGTTTATGTGTAGGAGAAGTGCAGAACGCTAATATTTTTCAATAAAAATGCTTATAATATACATTAAATCAATAAATAAACATTACCCACACTACCATGTATTTAACACACACAAACAAATATATTGATGATAAAATTGATACGTTAAAAGATCACAGATGGCGCACTTAAAAGTTTGCAAACAAAGTAGTTGGTCTTGAGAAATGAAGATGGCGTTCTTATCAACAAGATATTAAAATTTATTATGGTCGAATTTCGACCAATAGGCGACCACTAGTTTTATTAAATGGAAATGCAAAGTAGCCGGAGTTCTTGATACTAAAAAGTCACGTCCCTTAAACTAAGTATATTCAAGCTGGAATTGGCCATGCGGGCTAGTAATTTATAAAACATAAATAAGACTTCTTTGATCGAAGAAGCTAAGTAAGAGCTTATCTGTCTTCAACTAAAAGGATAATCAAACGAGAAATATTTCAAATCATCCATATCTAATATATTTTAGTTCAATTACAGTGAGTGAATTGGAACGCGGCCTCGGTACTTCCGCCGGAAGATCGCTGGGTGCATCTTTTCATGATAATCACTATTTTTCTTACATAGTCGGTGAAAATATATTTTCCATCATAAATGTGTGAAAAATGTATTACATCCTGTCCCTAACCTAGCTTCTGCCCGTTGCTTCACTGGCACGGCTTTAAACAGTATTTCTTTCTTTAAATGAAGATTTCATAGATATACTTTTTATAAATTTTGAGTATTAATCTATTATTCGTTGGTCAAATGGCTAGCGTACTATTGTGCGTTTCGGCTATATTCGTCAAGCTTGGGAAATCTAAATGTGTTTTAAAGATATCTATCTATATAGAGTAGTTATTACACATAATTAATCATTTCGCTTAAATTTAGATTAGGTCAGTCAATTTAAAAATAAAAGTATAAAGTGTAAAAAGAGTAAAAATGTAAAGCCGAAGCGCATAATTTAAATAGTAGTACTGTACACCAACCAACCGCAAGGGGTTCAATTCCCAACGGGAGCAGACATGTGTGTGATGAACATTTAGGTGTCTGCTTTTCCGGGTCTGGGTGTTTATTAAATTTATTCTTGTATCTATTTAAGTATTTCTATGTGTTAGTATCATCAGAGATTAGTTATATATATTGTCTTTGGTATCATTGACTAACACCCATAACACAAGCATATAATTTGCTTACTTTGCGGTTAGACTCAATTTGTGTGACTTGTCCAGGGATATTTATTTTATTTATACATATAAAACAAAGACAGGTTTTCTATAAATTTTTAAAAAAATAAAAAATTTCGCCCCAGACAGGATTTGAACCTGTAACCTTTCGTCATAACTACCCGCGTTAACGGGTAAGAAAGGAATTAAAAATTTCGCCACGGGACTTGAATCCTCAGTAGCTCAATTGGTTAGAACATTCGCCGGCTTGAGACGAAAGGTTACAGGTTCAATTCCTGTCTGGGGCGAATTTTTTTCTTTCTTTAAAAATTTATAGAAAATTTATCCCAAGCACAGGGCAAGTGCTAAAATAAAAATACGTAAATACAGGTTTGTTACAAAACGTATAACTCGACATCTGTTGGACCAATTTTCATGGTTTTTGATACGTTGGATTCGTCTCTGCCCCGAATAGCAGAATACAACTTGAAAAAACATAAATACGGTCGAATTGAGAAAACTCCTCTTTCGAAGTTGGTTAACAGTGAAAACTAGACGAACAATAATCTATATATAATATACAAATATATAAGAAAGTATTTTTTATGATATTGGAAGGCAAACAAGCAGACGGATTTCCTGATGTTAAGAAATTCACGTCGCATAGAGACACCAAACGTGGTAATGGTGCGTTGCCAACCTGAGGCCGGGATGTTAGGCCTCGAGGAAAAGCAAGTTTACCGGCTACCTTACCCTCCGAACCGGAACACGTCATGACGTTATGGCGGCAGGAATAAGTAAGGCGGTGGTACCAATCCGGGCGAGTCGCTGCTAAACTCTACCACCTAGTCAAAAGTCGCGTTAGTTAAACCGATTAGGCTTTAAATTGATGGGGAGGTAGCTTAGTGCCAGGAGAAGGACATAGGGTACATTTTACCCCGTACAACAGCGAGGAAACTAGAAAAAACATCATTTTAATTTTTCCCATACAAACTGTACGCGCGGAACGAAGTTCGCCGGAATAGCTAGTCCATATTTAAAAAAAAGAACTGAATCTGATTTGCTTTTTATCTATCGTTTCATCAGAAACGATATTAATCGACTTTACCGGTTTGACATTTGTGACAACAATATTTAAGTTACACTCGTCAATCTATAGACTAGTAAAGAATATTCACGCCCATATCCCCGAAGAAGTAGGCAGAGGTACAACCACGACTTCTACCTACTAGTCGAAGACACAATGTGATAGATGGCAAGCCTATCGCCAATCGGACACTAATATCCAATCCCGGGCAACGTTATTTTTATTAGAAAATGTCAAATATACATTTTCTATTTTTTTGTTGCCCGACTCGGGGCAGCAATAAAAATTCCCTTGCGGGGTAGGCAGAGAATATCGACTGCCAAGTGTCACGATCCTTGGTGACCTGTCTGTCGTCCTTCACATTCTCTTCATACAAACATGCCAGTTTTGGAGACTCTTGATACCACCCTCGTGGTGTCCGAGAGATCTGATCGTGGAATGTAAATGTTTGGTCTCCCCGAGTACCTACATCCATCCACATTCGCATTGTATATCTGCTTTGTCAAGCTTTCTTCTGTCATTTTTTACATAACTGAACCCTTTCTCATTTTTACACCAACAACAACAAAAACAAATACAGAGTAAATTCTTAAAACAATTAATAATACTAATTAATTACTTCTTTAAAATACTCTCCATCAGCCTCGTGCTGGTCTGGGTCCCATATGGTCTGGTCTGGGTTCAACAACGGTTTTACAAAAAACATTCCCATATGGAAGAACTTTAAAAAGTTTAAGTTTAAGAAATGTGTTAAATTGAAATTAAATGAAAAGGGTTAAATTATACCATTGCTGAACTAGCTGATAAAAACGCTTGGGATTAATTGCTCCTTATGCCAGTCTCTTATAAATATAATGTTAAATATAATTTTTGTATACATATTTAAAATAAGGAAAAAAGACAAGCCCGTTGAGTTTCTTGCCGGATCTAAACAATGTGGGGCCGCGTTCCGATCCGTTAGTAGATTTAGTATTAGTAGACGCGTCACAGGTGCCTCGAAATGAAATGAAATGAAATGAAATGAAATGAAAATTATTTATTTGCGGAATATGTGTGTTAAAAAGTTGTTATAAAGATGTTTAAGAATACAACATATTCTACCACATTGTGGTGTGCAAATATTTAGTTAATTTTAAAAAGTTACGTATTTCTATAAAAAGTCTTATTCCTCTTGTAGGTTGACGTGAAATAAAGTGAATAAAAAAAAGTTTTTCCTGAAAACTGAACATGCAAATCTACAAAATTTTAACAACCTTCGTTTTGAGTACCGTACCCTGTATACAATATTTTAACCGAATCCAAAAAAGTGGATATTCTCAATTCGACCACATGATTTTTCGTTTTTATTTAAATGTTACGCGATTGCTCAGCTAATTATGAACCCATTTAGACGATTATTTTATGAATAGATAGGGTAGTATGATTAAGAAGTGATCTCATATAATTATAATATATAATTTTTTCATAAACCGACTAGTGGTTTTTGAGTTATAGTTAATAATACTTACATTTTTAATTAATAGAAGAAGGCGTTACTTTGCGGAAATCCTTACTTAAATCTAAATAAAATTATTTAATTTGCAATTTTCCGCCAAATAATTTTTAAACTTACATTTTTAACCGACTCAAAAAAGGAGACGATTCTTAATTCGACTGTATGTTTTCATTTGTACATTTAAGACGCGTTTGCTGTTTACTTTGAATATCCAACCGATTTTGGTGGTTCTTTTTTTAAAAAGATAGGTCATAGTTCCGAGGTAGTTCCGTAGTCGTTAGCACAAACGAAAGTGTATGCAATCTTCATTTAAAAAATTACGTGTCACGTTGTTTATCCGCAAAGGACTCCTTAACTACTTAACCAATTTCAATCAAATTTACACACCGTGTACAGTTTGACCTAACTTGAAAGATAGGATAGCTCACATCTCAATTTATCGCGGGCGAAACCGCTTTTAACAGCTATTATTAAATATACCTCGAAAACTAGTAGGAGGATGTTTATAAAATGTATGTGTGCCAAATAAGTATAATATCTTTCTAATAAATAATAGTTTAAAAAAACTAAAAAACACGCTTTTAATAGAAAACCGAACTAAAAAATAGAAATTAAATTTAAATAATAATTTTATCAAATTAGTGTATTGTCATCGGCCCTCAATAAATCTACAAAGTTTGAACGAAATCTGGCCGTTTAAAGTGGGTCAAAATCGCGCCCAAAGAAGTCGGTTACAAACAAACATACAAACATACAGGTGAAGCTAATAAAAAGCGTGTAAAAATAATATTCTTTATCAATTCGCGAATAGGTATCAAAATAGTTGGAGTAGGTTTTTGCAGTTATACGGCGCTTATACCTTTGCGAGAGAGTTTTTTTTATGATATTGGAAGGCAAACAAGCAGACGGATTTCCTGGTATTAGAAAATTCACACCAACAGACACCAAAAGTGGTAATGGTGCGTTTCTAACCTGAGGCCGCGATGTTAGGCCTCGAGCAAAAGTAAGTTTATCGGCTACCTTACCCTCCAAACTGGAACACATCATGACGTCATGGCGGCAGGAATAGGTAAGGCTGTGATACCAATCCAGGCGAGTCGCTGCTAAACTCTACCACCTAGTCAAATGTCACGGTGTTAGTGACGGTAAGCCTATGCTCGCCTTTTACGAGCTGCCTGGCAGGAAGGCAGATGGTCTATTCTACAACGGAGCCCAGATCAACACGGGTAAATAAGTAGGTGCTTACTGTATCTAACAAGTCATTACCTTACAAAATAAATAGTGGTATGGTGGTATGAAACAATCTGATAACTGATTAGTTACCTAACGGTTATGTTCTTCCCGGGTCGGGCAACAAAAAGAAAATATGGTATTTCCAATTTTCTAATAAAAAAAATGTTGCTCGGGATTGGATATGTGCCCGGTTGGCGATAGGATTGTTACCTATCACATTGTGGGACTTAGTGTCTTCGGCTAGTCGTGGGTGCCCTGGTTGTGCCTCTACCCACCTCTTCGGGGATATGGGCGTGAAGATACCAACAATAGTGCACAACACAGTGGCGCATTTGTTTACAAAATCGTTTCTAGTGGTATTTTTTAAATGTTCGGGAGACTCTCATGAAATGTTCGGGAGACTCTCATGATTATAAGAGTGTATGATGACATTTTATATGAGTGGTCTAGGTCAGGAGGAGAAAAAAACTACTCAAAGAATTTTTAAATGAATGTGTCACTATGCTCTGCACTACATATTAAAAAAAAACAAACATTAATTGGTAGAAAAAAGGGTTTTATAGAAATGGAATGTATTTAGAGGTCAATGACCTGTACGGTGATTTGTAGTTTGATGGCGCCGACCTGTCAAACTGACTTTATAACCTAAAAATAATTGTACAGTACACCATGTCTATGTCAACATACTTCGGCAAAGAGTATATAAATACTACGTAATAAGAGGCGGGACTTCCATAGATACATAGCAAACCCGAATTTGTATAAAGTTTACTTGAAAAAGTATAACCCCTATAATTTTAAAGTACGTCTAAAGGGTTCATAAGGCAACTAGTGTCATAAGATTTGGGCGAATAAAAAACATAGCAAACTTATTTTTTTTATTTTTTGATATGAAAGTTGCGCCGAACTGTACTTCGGGTACATGTTAGTAATACCAAAGACAATATATATTTACTAATCTCTGGTAATACAGAGAGGTTGATTTTTTGCCGCTTCCAAAATTTTAGAAACTCCGCGTTGCCAGCGCTGAATATTAGTAATAATAAGTACCTTAAAATATTCTTACATTTTTGAGCATTTTTTTTAACAATTCGCTTTCTAATTACAATAGGAAACGCATCAATAACTGATTATCCAACATAAGTTGCGGTTTACATCAGTTTCTAAACTTCCTCGTGCGATATGTAACAAATACCGATTGCGGAGACAGCTGTAGCCGCGAAACTTATTTATTTATTACTAACAATACAATAAATGTGAAAGTTCGTTTGTTTATTTCTTTCTCCTTTCATATTACAACGAGCATATTTTTGCGTGGAGATTAAACTTGAGAATGACACATACTACTTTTTATCCCAAAATCTAAATAGGTTGTCCGTTGGAGATCTAAACTTTAATACGGGCCGCGGACAACAGATAATCTCTAACCCCGGAAAACGAGGGGTTGTATAAGTTTGACGTAATTACGTGCGAGCACGCGGCGTGTGTGTGTGTGTGTGTGTGTGTGTATGTTTCTGTGGCATCGTAGTTCTTCAACAAATGTTCGGAATTTAATACGGTTTGTGTTTGTTTAAAAGCTGAAGTGATCGAGTTGGTTTATATCTATCATTTAAGGAGAGCTATTCAGGGATTTAAGGTCATCAGGTCATTAGCAGCTCATTCGTAAGTATCAAAATTGGTACTACTTCTGAAGAAGTCCACTCTACTAAAACCATCGAGTTTCGACTTATTCGATTCGCCTTAACTAGATCTGTTCGTGATTTCTAATGACAAGGACTTGATGACAAGGACCTAACGAATGAGCTGGTTTACGTTTTGTCAGGTTTTTTTTTTAATTTTAATATAATTTTATTACGAGTATATCGCTCATCCGGTTCAACAATGGCACAATTATAAAAATTGTAAAACTGACTTTTTTAGGAATAAGTTTAAATTACATAATCTATAATAATATATTTTTAATGAAATCTCTTGAGGCTAGAAAACACAAAATTAAATAAAATAAGCCTCTGTTTATGTTTAAATCTCGCTCCTAAAAAAATAACTCAATGTTAGTTGTGCCGTTGTTGAACCGGATGAGCGATATGATAGACGATCTCTCGATGGCTCTCTAAAGGGTAAGCCACAATTTTTGCCTTACGCCTGTGTATACTTATAAGCATATCTTACACTAGACGCCCGCCTCGGCTTCGCACGGGTATAAAATAAACATATAAACCTTCCTTTTCAATCACTTAATCTATTAAAAAAAATCGCATCAAAATCCGTTGCGTAGTTTTAGAGATTTACGCATATAAAGGGACATAGGGACAGACATGCGTCCCTACTCTACCTTCCGACATAGAATACAATAATGGCAAACACTGACAAAACTACGATAAAGGCATTTATTGAAATATTATGAATTCACAGTCCTATTGTAATTAGCTTGTAAATACTTAAGCCCGGAAATAAAATTAATATTGTGAAATACAGGGGTTCCCAAACTTTAAAGACTTGGAACCCCATATGATATAGTTAAAAATGGCTGTAATTCATATAAGAATGAAACTTTTTATTAGTATAATTTAATAGTAATAACTGCAAAAAAAAATTCAATGCTTATGCCTAAATTATATTTCTTGATTTCTTTTGGAGTTGGGATATTATCATCAGATCCAGATTTGGTGGAAATGGAACAACCTTAGAAATACGCTCTTCCAAATGAAAAAATCTATAGCCAACCGGGCACACTTCCAATCCCGAGCAACACTATTTTTAGAAAATTGGAAAAACCCAATTTTCTTTTTGTTGCCCCACCGGTGTTTTAATCACGAAATGTACAATAAATTGCCTTAACCCGAGCTGAGTTCTTCATAACTCCATAGCTACCTACTCAATAGTAATGGTAACAAAAACTTGAAATATCGACGAACCTTTATAACTTTTCTACGGAACCCCTAGGTATCATGGCACCCAGTTTGGAATTCGCTGGTTTGATATAATATTGTCTATTGTAAATTGTCTTTGTCCAAATTAACGGTTATTCCTTTATTAAACGCGGGTAATGTCCAGTCTGTTAGTTGATTAAAATAGTTTTTATTTTATCAGACTTCCTATCTCGTTGTTACCATGCTGGTCGTGGGAAAACAACTTTTTTGTATTTTCTATTCCAAAAACAGAGGTTCTCAATTCTTTTTTATTTTCACCCCGATATAAAAAGAGTTATAAAAAGTATGTTTATGTGTATTTGTGTTTGTGTGTGTGCTTGCTTGCATGCTAATATTGTAATCGCGAATATAATTAATACATAATACATAAGTAAGCAAATTATATGCTTGTGTTATAGGTAGTTATTAATTTAAATTAACGATTCTAATACATAGAAATACTTAAATAGATACCAGAATAAATTTAATAAACACCCACACCCGGAAATGCAGACATCTAAATGTTCATCACACAAATGCCTACCTCCGTCGCGGAAATCGAACCCGAGCCTCGCGGTTGGTCGAGGTAGTTAGGCGTGTACGCCAGCCACTCGACCAACGAGGCGGTCATTGTTTGTACGTTTGTCTTTCACTTCCTAACGGAGCCAAGTTGTGGTCAAAACTTTGTGGAGATATAAAACTAGAGTATCTTGATCGCCTCTGTGGTCTAGCGGTCCGGGTGTTGGACTTGACTGCATGAGGTCCCGGGTTCGAATCCCGGGTCGGCCAACAAAAAGAAAATTGGATTTTTCCAATTTTCTAAAAAAAAAATGTTGGTCGGGATTGGAATTGTGCCCGGTTGGCGATGGGCTTGCCACCTATCACACTGTGGGACTTAGTATCTTCGGCTAACCGTGGGTGCCTTGGTTGTACCTCTGCCTACCTCTTTGGGGATATGGGCGTGAAGATACTTATCTTGTTCTTTTTGGCGTGGGCAACATCTATTCATAATATTTTTTTGACGGGTCAGCGAACAAGCACATGGGTCTCCTGACAGTAAGAGGCAACCGAGGCCTATAGACACCATAGATGTTACGGGTGCGTGCCTTGCCCTATGGACCGAAACTTTTAGTCATCATAGCGACAGAAATAGGTAAAAACGTACATCCCTACCCGGGAAATATGCTGCAAATTATGATAACACCAGTGGTCTTGTTAGTGCGAGTAACAAGCTGTTCAACCAGTGCTCACCTCTCACGAGCTGCCTGACAAAGACACTCTAGCTCGGGCTGAGCACTCTGCTCGGCCCACAAAGCCCGGTGAAGTTGTAAAAACCGCGAGGTTGGCAACACATTAGTCATTCCAAAAAAAAAAAAAAAAAGACACTCTATTCTATACAGGGGACCCCCTGTATAGAATAGAGTGTCTTTTTTTTTTAGCTAGACAGACCAACACGGGGAAAATTATATTAATTGAAAATTAAGCCTATGCCCATCTCCAAGTGTTACTACAATACCAAATTACATCATAATCTGTCAAGTCTTTAATTACTTGATAGATTATGAAGTAATTTAATATTATCCCGACAGAAAACAAACACATGTTCCAATTTGCTGCAACTTTTTAAAATAAATTGTTTTTTGTAAGCAATTTAAAACAACATGAAGAAAAATATCCTGCTGAGTTTATATTTCGCTCTGAATAATTAAACGATTTAAATTGTTTACATCTTATTATAAACATGAGTAATGTCTGTTTGTATGAGTTCAACAGTTAATTAAACAATTTATATTAATATTATAAACTCGCATTTGTTTGTGAGTATGTATGGATGTTTGATACTCTTTAACGCTCGAATGGCTGAACGGATTTGTCTGAAATTTGGAACACAGATAGATTGTGACCTGGATTAATATATATGCTACTTTTATCCTGTATAAATGCGGGCGAAGCCCGAGGCAACATCTAGTATTAAATATTTGTACATTTGCACTATATTTTTGAATCGGATCCTGTTGAAAAGACTACCGCTTAAAGCCTCCTGATATATAGCAGATGAAAAAAATTTTTTTTTTAAAGAGACAAGAGCCAACAAGACTACTGTTGGTAGAGTGATGTGCAGTTGCTCGGCAACTTGCTGTGGCCTGTTGATACCATAGATGTTACAGGTGCGTGGCTGTTACGCCTATTGTGCAAGTCTACCGGCTACCCTACCCTCCAGTCCGTAACTTGACAGAGTCATTATGACGGCAGAACTAGGACATCTTTACGCCCATATCCCCAAAGAGGTTGGCAGAGGCACAACCAGGGCACCCACGACTAGCCGAAGATACTAAGTCTAACAGTGTGATAGATGGCAAGCCCATCGCCAATCGGGCAGATATCCTATCCCGAGCAACATTTTTTTTATTAGAAAGTTGGAAAAACCCAATTTTCTTTTTGTTGCCCGACCCGGGATTCGAACCCGGGACCTCACGCAGTCAAGTCCAACAACTGAACCGCTAGACCACAGAGGCAACTTTTCATCCCGTCCGATTACCGGGAAACTACAAAAAAACAACTTTTGATTTTTGCCATACAAAATAAACGCTAATTCGCCGGAACAGCTAGTAAGTATAAATATCCAAGAAAAAGTATACACAAGCACCTAGAACCAGGCTTGTCAAAATAAATTACTTAGTCCCACAAATAAACCCACGCAATGAGAACACCTAATTTAAAAATTATATTTAAAAAAAATATGCCAGTAATAAAACTTTTGGTGTTACTGGCATATTAAAAGTAAAACCGTTATAATAAAAATCTACAAAAAAAAAAGCTTCCCACATTGAGATGGCCGTGTGAACAATATGATATTCTTTGAGAACAAAAATTATTAAACTCTATGTTTTGAAAGTGTTTTCCATTTTATATATAGGTAACACTTAACATGACTTACAACAACTTAAAATGATAGGATTTCCAAAATGAAAATAGTTTAATCATCTGGAAAAAGAACAATATTTAGGCAAATACTGTTTCTATCGAAATAAAAGCTTTTTAAGTTTTTGAATCCGACAAAAATCGATAGGTAACGCAACGTAATGCAATAGTCTGCCCGCGACTTCATCCGCGTAAAATAGTTATTATTTTATACAACATTTTACAGTGGGGGTTGATTTTTGAAAAAAAGTTTTTGTTTGAACTCGGATCTTTAGCTATACGCATATCAAATGTCACCAAAATCGATTTAGCGGTTTACCCGTAAAAGAGCAACCGACAGACAGATGGACTTTCGCATTTATAATATTAAATATTCTATACGATTTTATACAAAGTTACATTACCTATTACAGTCATTGGGGGATAGATTTTTGAAAAAACATAGCCTATAATTGAACTAGTATCTTAAGCTATACGCAAATCAAATTTTATCAAAAGCAGATTAGCGTTTTATAAGCATTTATAATAATAGTGTGGAAGTATGGATTTGCACAGCTAACATTAATTGCACAATATTCAGTAAATAAGATGACTCTACATTTGTCTAAAATATGGTTTCAACATTAATTTAAATCTTCTTATATATAAAATTCTCGTGTCACAATGTTAGTCTGCATACTCCTCCGAAACGGTTTGACCGATTCCTCTGAAATTTGGTAAGCATATTGGGTAGGTCTGAGAATCGGCTAACATCTATTTTTCATACCCCTAAGTGATAAGGGTGATTCACCCCAGTTTTTTTAAATAAATCACATTAAAAATATAGCAGAACAACGTCTGCGGGGTCAGCTAGTATTAACATATAATTGTTGCAAATGCTATAGCTTTTTATAAATACAATATTAGGATAATGTTAAACAGGTAGTGAATATTTAAAATTACTGACAAAATTAATTTAAGAAAGAAACATATCAAGTTTTTTCATTAAAATTTGACTCGACATTTTAATCGGTTAATTTATACAAATATTTTAACACCTGGCTGTTCTGAACTTCCTTATAATATTGACTCTACATTGTAGCAGATATACAAGTTTGGTTTTTGTGTTCATCTTATATATGTCTAGTTGCTACCCGCAGTTTTGCCCGCGTTAAATTGCAATTGCAAGCTATCCAATCGTTCAAGTTAAATTATACTGCACATGGTGTGTAAATTTAATTAACATCGGTTAAGTAGTCTAGTAATCCATCAAGGGCAAAAACGTGACACGTAATTTAAAGCCACCGCTTTGCAAAAAATCGCGAGATTAGCAACAATTTAGTCATTAAAAAAAGACACTTAATTTATATATATTAAAATTTAAATTACTTTCTGCATAAATCTGAATTGCATTATATGAATTTCTATTAACCACACTATGATTTATATTTGGAATTATTTTGGCGTATTATATTGATTCAATACACATATGATCAGAAAACGTCTACTGAAGGCTAACAAAACACACTTCAATGGTTAGAACAGAAGCGCTGGTAAATTATCTAAACATATTGGCATCAAAATATTATGTACAACGGTACTATTGCGGATAAAACGTATTAGATTATATTCTAGTATTTGTATTAATTTTTAACCTTAAAATATGATTGTGAATTTGCTAGTTCATCACTTCAACATTATGTAGAATACTTTAATTAGGGGTAATGATAATATATAATAATTAACAGAGTATTTTAATCATATTTTAAAAACATGTAGAGATATGTCCAATACATAAAAAGCAATTTTGATACTTATTATTTTAAAAACATGTAGAGATATGTCCAATACATAAAAAGCAATTTTGATACTTACAACCAGAATTTTATCAAAGCCCTAAATTAAAACTTTACAAATTAGATTTCTTAAAGTGACTCTAAGTTTTGGAATATAGTATGTCTTATAATTAAAAAAAATATTGCAGACTCAAGTGGAGATATTTTCAGGTTATTTAGATTCACAATAATAATGAGAACCATGTTTTATGTTGGTATCAAGATCACATTAGATTTGACTCTCCATTTTGAAATGTATATTTTGTACATCTACATTTTGTAAGATATACAAAAAAAGGCAAAATCGTTTTGGCAAGTGAAATTATTCAATGAACACAAGTTGTTGCAGAAATGCTTAAGAGTAAATGAGGTTTTGATTAGATAAATGCAATTTTAATGTAATGAAAACTTAGGTTATGATATCAAGATTGAAGATTTGATTACTAATTCAAGTGTACATTGTGAAAAATACAATTTTGAAGAGCAATATCGTTTTGGCAGCCAAAAATATCATTGATTAAACACGAATTGCCAGAGTGTTTGTAAGTCATATTTCATTTTGAAGTGCTATTAGTAGAGCTTACACTGGTATATCCGGCGAGACTGAAATGCCGACACAAGTCAAAACACAGCACATTTCTAAGAACGCAGACCATAAATAGTTAAACTGTAGTACTAGGTAGAGTTTAGGCTATCCCTATCTGTTGCTTCCATACAGGGCGGTGGCTTAAAACATTTTCAAAACAATAAAAACAAATCATTTCACGAAAGATGGCGACACATAGATTCTTTTTGTTTACACCGGTACTCTCGGTTACTCTTTATAATCATTTCACCGGATTGAACAATGAAATAGCCGTGTTCCAAACGCCAGGTTCACGATTCAAGCACACGAACAAAAAATGGAGTGTATTGATGTTTCGTGAATGGCTCCATCACTCCAGGGTGACACTAGCACTTGCCTCACCTGATCCTCACAGGCGGCGGGATGTTGAAAGCAGGGAACAGTTTTGCGTTAGGACTCTCGAACAGCATTGTTAATGTTTGGTTCACCGCGCGCGCATCGTGCAACCGTCCGTCCAGTTCGGCGGCCGGCCGTACACTGGCCCCAACTGGCTCTACCTACCCTCCCCGCTGTGACGTCATACTGTCAAGCCACATTCTCTATCCCTGTCTGTTTTGTGGATACACATAGAGACAGAGATAAACCGCAGTCTGTGTCGACGCGTGTCTCCAGCCCCTCTATTATGTCGTAGGGCTTCGCGTTGCGCCTACCGTTTGACTGAAGTTATTGTGGGTCGATTTTTAACTATAATATTATTAATAATACTCTACATTTACAGTCTTAGTTGACAATACGATTAAATAAAGCATACAAAGAGTTCAACTACAAATAAGCTGCAAATAGGTACATGTAAAGTCAATGGTGACAAACCGGTTTCGTGTTTTGATATGTCTGCATGTCAAAAGCAAAGACAGAGATCGTAAAAGCCTGGCAGGGTTTAGATAGCTCTACATTTTCTAAATCATTTAAGTCTCAGCCTCCTTCCAACATTTTGAAAGGTTTTTGGCTAGTATTCCTTTCTAAAAATCGCCATTTGAAGTATTGGTAGAGTCAATTTTAATAATTATTTTTGTCGATCATACACTTATAAAGATACCACCATAGTATATTTATATAAACCTTCTGTACGCGTGTTAGTCACCTAAATTTACTGAAACGTCTGAACAAATTTGATTTCAGATTTTGTGCGTTTAATTAAATGGGATTGGATGGTTTGAAAACACAATTTAATATGATGGTAGCGCTGCCAATGGTATGTTACCAAGTTATGGCGCTACAATTTTCACTGGGTCAGGTAGTAAAAGACAAACATTTTATATTAAACGGCCATTTACAACATTTTTAATCCCCGGCGGAAAAAAACAGGTGTTGTAAGTTTGACGTGGTTATGTCTGTCTGTAGTATCATAACCTTTGAACTTATAGCTTTCCAATTTTTTTGTTCGAAAACTGACGTGATCGAGATAATACTTAACTACATTATTTGTGCGTTCTATCGGGGGTTATTAAATGTTATTTTAGTGTTATTACAAGTATCAGCCGCTTAAAGACGTTCCAGACGGTTGCAAATACGACTTCCAACAAAGGTGACCTTGGAGGAAACTTTGTTTCCATCTTCATTGTGAAATTTTAATTAAATCCAGAAATTTGCATCCAGACGGATGCAAACTAATGTTACAGTGTTTACAGCCCTCTATTAGTAAGAAAAGCCTATAAGTAAGAAAACTATGACTTGCAATAAATTTCTTCAATAAACTGTAGATCTGCTGGAAGCAGTTTTAACACAACAGCCATTTCTGTGTCCCCCAGAGTAAAGTCACTACATCAAATATTGTTATAAGTTAATAGTTGTACTTCCAAGTCTATATGTTTTGAGGAATTTCATACAACATTTATAATTTTATTTCTCATAAATGGTAGAGTTCCGCATTCTCCTTAGTTTCTATACTTCTTATCGTCGGAGCTTGCTCCTTATTTTGTTCAGTAATTTAGGTTGTAGATATTTTTTTAAGAATTATTTTCATAGCTCTAAAGTAAAAAAGTAAAGTATCTTAACGCCCATATCCCCGAAGTGTTAGGTAGAGGCACAACTAAGTCATCCATGACTAGCCAATGATACTAAATCCCACAATGTGATAGGTACAGTAGTACTATTAAAATTATGCTCTTCGGCTATATTCATCAAGCTTCGGAAATCCGAATGTATTTTAAAGATATTTATATAGAGTTGTTATTACATAATTAATCATTTCGGTTAAATGTAGATTAGGTCAGCCAATTTAAAAATAAAAGTGCAAAAGGAGTAAAAATTCTAAGGCCAATCTATTTTAAAGAGTAGTACTATAAGGCAGTGGTACTAATTGACCCAGATTAGTACCACTCCATTACATAGGTATGCCTGCCGCCATAAAGTCCTCCCTGCTGCAGCTCTATCCAGTATGATTATAAAAATCATCTATCAGCAAGCACAACTGCTGCATGGGTTATTTTTCTTTTCTTATAGGAGAGGATAGGGGACAACCTCATAACTCTCCTGATGGTTAGAGGAAGCTAAACTCTAAAGACACCATAGACATTGTAGCCTGTTGGTGAGTTTGTATCTTGTAGTAGGTATTATTATAAAGTATGTTTATTATATTATACTAGCCGACCCGGCAAAGTTCGTAGCGCTTGACATTAACAGCTACCTACTAACAGTTGATATACCTTAAAGCACTGTTTTTCTTGTTTTCTCTACAACTTTCCAGGTTTTTTTCTGCATAAGAATCTTCCCCTAACAATAAAAAAATTAATTAGCAAAATTGTTCTATCCGTTTAGGCTTGTTGCGAAGACTACGCGAAATGGAGATTAATTTATATATGTAATTGTACATATTTACATACATGTCTTCACGCAAAGTCCCTTGCGGTGTAGGCAGGGAGTATCACGAGCTAAGCGTCACGAATCTTAAAGAACTATCTAACTTTCACCGCTTTTTTTACTCTTTTCGTACAAACACGTCAGTTTCGTACTATTGACACTTGTGCATATTTCATTTTTAACAGAAAAGCGGTGTATCATAATTTGTAAACAAATGAGCCGATTTCGATGCAGATTTGTATTTTTGAAAAGTATTGAGTTCGATTTTTTAGCTACTTAATGAATTGGTTGTGGCGAGGGTTATTTTTTTAACATTTGTGATTAAGAAACTAATGCTCAAAATTGTTTTAAAGTATTTCCGAGAGAGATCGCATAATAGAGAAAATAGCACCCTGTGGTCTAGCGGTTCACTTGGTGGACTTGACTGAATGAGGTACCGAGTTCGAATCCCGGGTCGGGCAACAAAAAAAAATTAAGTTTTTCCAATTTTCTAGTAAAAAAAAATTGCTCGGCATTGGAAATGTGCCCGGTTGGCGATAGGCTTGCCACCTATCACATTGTGGGACTTAGTGTCTTCGCCTAGTCGTGGGTGCCCTGGTTGTACCTTTGCCTACACCTTCCAGGATATGGGCGTGAAGATGCTTACCACCTAAGCATAACGGTTAGCGTTTATTTCGTATTAATAAAGGACCTTCGGCCTCTCTACCATGCACATGGCACCAGAGGCGAGCACTGGGTAAACAATAGATAATTACTGACAAGACCACTGGTGGTAGAGTTCCTTGCAGCACCAAGTCCGGGTAGAGATCCCATCCTTTCCTGGCGCCGTAACAACTCTATCATGTTCCGGTCTGAAGGGGAGGGTAGCCGGCAGACTTGTATATTAGGCCTATCATCCCACGAATTATATTCGTATATTTAGAATGACTATGTTAATAGAATACGTATTATTCGTGTAATATTTTAATAGGTTAAGTATTTTTCTTGTTATATATGTGTTGTTATGTATTTATTATGCTATATAAAATTAGATTTAAATGTGATAGCAAATGTTTTTTTTTCTATGCACCCCATTTAATTATTCTTTTTAATAAAGTTAATGGTAGAGAATGTCATGTAGCCTTAAGTCCAATTTTGTACACTATAGTGCAAGAATTTTAAATAAATAAAATATCATCCCGACTTCAGGACATTGACGCTACTATAATCTGTGGTGTCTATAGGCCACGGTTGAGGCGACCATGAATTAGCATAATTATATATAATAATAAATAGAGCCTTGTGGTTGTTTGACCTCTATCATAAAAGAAAATGTTATTATTCGCACGCAATAAAATGCCTTAACTATTCATTTAATTATAAAACATTTAAATCCATAACAGTAGGGTTGCTCTTGAATCGCAATATGCGAATTGGAAATTCTAATCGATTATGTCTTTATAGGTATTCTTGAACACAACACTAGCGAATTATTAAGGTTAAGTTAATAGTAAATAATTAATAATGTTATCGAATTCGTTGAATTTATTTGTAATTAAATGTTAAAAATCCGCTAGTGTTGTGTTCAAAAGTACCTAAAATCACATATAC
Source organism: Calephelis virginiensis (assembly GCA_002245475.1). Taxonomy (NCBI): domain Eukaryota; kingdom Metazoa; phylum Arthropoda; class Insecta; order Lepidoptera; family Riodinidae; genus Calephelis; species Calephelis virginiensis. The sequence continues at coordinate 4,086 of NJDC01002778.1, read as the reverse complement.
GATTCCAATTTCCAACTCGCGTGATATCGAGATTCAGGAGCGACCCTGCAGGTCAAATCCAAAAAATTCCACCATATTCTGGTGATTTACATTTCAGATTTCCAACGAACGACGATAATAAAATGTAGAGTCTTTATTCGTAAAAATGTGATTCTATTAATTCATGAAATAATATAAAGGCAAGTCATCACCAAAGAGACCAGTATCTTGACGCCTATATCTCCGAAGTGGTAGGCAGAGGCACAACCAGGGCACCCACGACTAGCCGAAGACACTAAGTCCCACAATGTGATAGGTGGTAAGCTTATCGCCCACCGGGTAAATATCCAATCCCAGTCAATATTTTTTTTAGTAGAAAACGAGACCAGTGTTGGCAAAACGCTATGCAGGAAGTCGCCTGAGTAGAGATCCACCGCCTAAACTATTCCTGCCAACATAAAGCCTGGATTCGGCATTGTTGTGTTTAGTACTGAAGGTAGAGTAGCCGATAGACTTGCAAAATAACCTTAACTATAACTATGACATATTATATACTATCGCCTCTGTGGTCTAGCGGTTCAGGTATTGTACTTGACTGCACAAGGTCCCGGGTACGATTCCCGGGTCGGGCAACAAAAAAAACTTGGTTTTGCCAATTTTCTAATTTAAAAAAATGTTGCCCGGGATTGGATATGTGCCCGGTTGGTGATAGGCTTGCCACCTGTCACATTGTGGGACTTAGTGTCTTCGGCTAGTCGTGGGTGCCCTGGTTGTGCCTCTGCCTACCTCTTCAGGGATATGGGCGAGAAGATACTTTTTTATGACTAATTATATGGTGTCTATAGGCATGGTTGTATCTTACCATCAGGAGAGCCGCATGCTTCTTCACTGTTGCCCGCGGCGTTGCCGGTGTGGTTAATGGTACCACAGGAACATTTTTTCGGTATAAAAATTGCCCTATTTACCAATTTACCCTCTGTTACCGCTGTATTTACTTTTTTCCCTGTTAATATTATCCTTCCGAAATCCTTACGTTCGATTACGAAAGAAGATTTGAACGCCTGGAAAAAAGTGAAGAGCAAAAGCATGGATGTAAGGAGCCGCCAATTTTAATTCACTTTTGTTTTGAATATCCTCGAGCGTTCACGCAGGTCGCGACCTTAAACAGTAAAATTTAAAATTAAACTAATTCGCCGCGTGTGCTTGTGCAAATCTTGAAGAAAGCAGTAAGAAGAAAGACAGGTCAGTCGAATTTCCTTATTACCGCATTATTTCCGCATCGAACCTTCACCTGATGTTGTATGGTCAACCGCAAGTCTGTTTGATACAGACTTTTATTTTCTTAATTTCGCATACCGCTATTCAAATGGTGTAATTTCTTTACGTATCACCCTCTATGTGCGTGCTCAGTTTTATGAAAATCGGTTCAGCAGTTTTTGCATGAAGGAGTACCAAACAATTAAACATACAAACTTTCGCCTTTTGATTATTAGTAGGATAACAACAAACAAGGTATTAAAAAACGTTATAAAAATATAATGTTGTCGTTAAATGTTTAATAAATGTGTGTGGCAGAGTTCAAAGCTCATTTTCTCCTTTTTTTGATTCTGAGTATTTTTATTTCTAAAACCTGACAGCAAAAACGGAGTATCATAAGTTTTTAATTAGATTAATATAGATAGTTTAATTTAAAGTTAAGATTTGACGTGTCAATCCATGTGTGTGAGTTTGTTTGTTACAAATGAGCTGATGATCTTGAACACCTGTATAGATCTCCATAGACTATTAAGGAACCCTCTCACCTCCGTCGTTTTAACTGTTTAAGAACCTCAAGTTAGCTTTCGAACAAAAAAAACCACAGAAAGAAAAGTAACACACACACACACACACACACACACACACACACACACACACACAATCACACACGCCGTCGCCGACACCGACGCGGACGCTAACAATATTTTAAACCAAACATCTAACATTCTGTAGACGATGTATACTGCAGTTGTTACGTTGCCTTGCACTCCTTATAGACGTCGATACCAGGATTGTATTCTCGTTAGGGACACGCGTTTAAGTAATACCAAGAAAACTAGCCAAACCGACAGGTGTTTCCCTGCCCTAACTATATTATTAAATTACGTTCTTATGAACGTTATCCTTTTAATAATTAATATGGCAAAAAGAGGATTACAAAAATTGATCCATCCATTCAGGGGTGATGTGCTGACCAAGGGAAATGGGGATTCATTTTTGTATAACACTAGCCGCTCCGGCGAACTTCGTATTGCTTAATATTTACAGGTGTTAAGGAAAAAATTAAGTATTGTTTTTAACATATTTCCTACAATTTTCAGATGACAAGGGTCCTATGAAAGCACTGGAAGACGGATGGTAGAGTTTCGCAGCGACTCGCCCGGATTGGTACCACAGCCTTACCTATTCCTGCCGCCATAATGTCAATGCTTGCCGTTGAAGTGTTCCGGTTCAGAGGGTCAAGGTAAACTAATTTTTGCTCGAGGACTAACATCCGGCCTCAGGTTGGCAACGCACCATTACCACCTTTGGTGTCTCTAGGCGGCGTGAATATCTTACGATCGGGAAATCCGTTAGCTTGTTTGCCTTCCAATATCATAAAAAGTCATAAAAAAGTGGGTGATCGATCTTTGCAGTTCATCTAAAGCACATCACAAAGAGAAGATTTGTAAGATACATTTGTGTGAGTCTGTTTGTCTGTCTTTGTATGTATTAAAATGTTGTAGTAATGGACCTTTTGGTGGGGTTCCATGATAGTTTTTAATTTTAAACTAATTAATAATTTTCGTAACAAAAAATATAATTTTAACTTCTTGAGGTAACAATCCGGTCAAATAAATATTGAAATCTAAACAAATATATAAACAAAATTAAACCCGACGAACTTCGTACCGCAAAACATTGATAGATAGCCTGCCTGGGAAAAAATATAACATAGTTTTTCCTATTTTCCCTGCAATTGTGCAAATGTGAACTAATTTTTATATATACATGGTGCCAGAGTAGACCCTTAGGAAGCCAGAGCGTAGTGGTCATACGCCCTGCGTAGCTTATGTAAATAATGTTCAAAATATCTAACTTCAAGAAAATGTCGCCTCTGTGCGGTCCAGGTGTTGGAATTTACTACATAAGATCGGTTCGATTCCCGGGTCGAGCAACAAAAAGAAAATTTGGTTTTTTCTATTAATAAAAGGTTGCTCGGTATTGGGTATGTGCCCGGTTGGCGATAGGCTTGCCACCTATCACATTGTGGGACTTAGTATCTTCAGCTAGTCGTGTGTGCCCTGGTTGTCCCTCTGCCTACCTCTTCGGGGATATAGGCGTGATATATGTATATATATATGTCGCAAGGTCGTATGCGTGGCTTAGATACTGTGGTTATAAGTTGACGTAGCAACTAGCGCAATATAGATTGGCATTCAAAGGCTTCAAGTAAACACCACGTGCAGTAGCAGGTGCGCTTGCAGGTGTTGTCTTATCAGCTTGTTTATCGGCTGCTACGGCTATATAAGTCAAAGCGAGCATGCTTCGTGAGGCATTCTTTGTGAACGCCTTGCAGTGTTCGGACCGCTGTCTAGTACGGAGGTCGCCACTGGTAATAGGTCTCTCCCTGTTACAGGATGGCAAAGAGATAATTCTAGATCGTAATTGTTAATTCAATTATGATCTAGGGCCCGGGTTGTGGGTCATTCGTGGGGTGCATTATTTGGTTGGCACTGACGCGGGAAGAGCGGGGTGGTGCTCTCCTTCCCCTTCGGGGGTTTACTTTTGTTGTCATAGTGGAATGCTTATTCCTATGTTCACGATGGTTTGCTTGGCAACGGAAAGGCATACGCTACTTGTTAGTGCGAGAGTACTGAATGATAGCGTGTGGACGTCAGGATCGAGTGGATTACGTGTTACGGCTTTGTTGTGATATTTCTAAGTTCTTTAGTAGCCAAACGCCCACAAGTTGTAGTTGGCTACCCGCCCGGCGGCTCATGTATCGGCTCATTAGATAGGATGTGTATATATGAATAAATGTCAATGTTCTAACAACTATATGCAAATAAATGAAACCACAGAAAAGCA
>NJDC01002777.1:221793-235086 GCA_002245475.1 Calephelis virginiensis | reverse complement strand
ATATTGGCCTTCACGTTAGTATTTGGCCATTAGTCAAGTAGAAATTTGCATCAAATTTTTATTCAATTTTAATCAATTATAATTAGTCATCAGTCATGAGTCGTCAGTAAATCATGTCTGGATCTTGAGTAAAACGGTGGCTTTGTTACTCAAGCTCGTCTATTGAGATTTGGCGGCAGCGAGGAAATACACGATATACTAATTTCTTCATAATTACTTCATTTGTGCACTTTCACTGAACAAAATTAATCTAATTCCCACCTAAATTAACTAATTTCACTCAATATAAACACGAAATTCAATAACTATGAAAAAATTACGACCATCTTCATTCACGATGGCGCCAAAAACTCAAGAGTATACTCGTATAAATACTACATAATAAGAGGCAGGACTTCCATAGATACAAAGCAAACCCAAATTTATATAAAGTTTACTTGAAAAATTATAACCCGTATAATTTGAAAGTAAGTCTAAAGGCATTCAGATATAAGGCAACTAGTGTCATATGATTTGGGCGAATAAAAAACATAGCAAACTTATTTTTTTTTATTTTTTTATATGAAAGTTGCGCTAAACTAATATGGTCCGTAACTGCCGTAGAACAATTCACGTACTAGATCCGATATATCCGTCATCTGATTTGTTTCCGTCATTCTAGAATCTCCATTTCGGCGAAGATTTTTGACGGATCAAACTAGCTATAGTATTATTTGTAAAATCTCAGGGTGTTCAGCTGGGTGACATGGAACGGCAGGCATCCAATGTATTTAATATTAATCAAAGAGTAAAGTAAGTGTCCTTAAAGGAAAAGTTGTTGCTCTTTGCCGGTTTCCAAAACCTACGTGTTTGTATAAGTCTATGTATATTATATTTTCACACACACTAAGAAGTATAATTTTTTGATTTTCGTTGTATTGTAAGGCTACGCACACACTGGTGAGTTGGCCCTCACTTTAACCACATATTTATCTAATTCATTTGGTATTCAAATACGAGTGTACTGTCATAGCGGTCCTCAAATTTCTTGTCATTTTGCTGTAACACTGCATGCTCATTGTAGAAAGTTCCTTTTTGTAGAAATCGCAAGACAGGGTGCACCTCGAAGTTTTTACGTCTTCTCACTCATGATCAACAAGGGTTTGGATCGGACTAGTGCGTAAGCAATATTCGAATTCGTTCCAAGTTTTCTATACCAATATCTTCATGGGTTCGAATCGGATTCTAATCGAACGTAGTGCGGAACACTCCTAGCACGAATATATTATTTTCTTTCTTTTGGGGTTGAATCAATTTATATAGGTAATTGTTGTGCAATATTCATTAATTTATTTGAAAATTGCCAATTGCCCGAAATTCCATACGAAACATGTGCCCGGTTGGTGATAGGCTTGCCACCTATAACATTACGGCTCTAAGTGTCTTCGGCTAGTCGTAGGTGGGCGAATCACTATTTCTCTTGACTATCGCATTACGTCTGAACTGATGGAACAATTTCGCTATATTTCTTATAGCTAGCTATTTGGTGTTCTCTGTGGTAAGTTCTTCGACAAAGTTGGCGAAGGTCGTGACAAGTTGTCACATTATGTGTCATTTGAAGGACTTCTCGTCGTGCAATATTACACTGCTTACGCGAAATTAGCAAAATAAAGGCTTATTTTACATCTGTTATAATGGATTTCCGCAAAGTACCTTAAACGTCTGAATCAATGAAATAAAGTACATAATATATGTAATTAAATATTTTTTTATGACTTAAAATATTAGCACACCAAAATATGTTAGAATATGTTGATACACCTAAATAATTTTGTAACATCTCATTAACACACATATACCGTAAATAAGTAAACCTCATTTTCAAGTACATTATAAATAAAATGAATATGAGCAAAGAAGTTATGGCATAGAAGAATGGCAGCACACGCAGAATGTTTATTATTTATTTAACGTCTTTATTATGTGTTGTCGCTGGCTACATCGTAGTGATTATATTATTCTCATTTGGACTCTGGAGTTCCCGTACCGGAGTGGAGGGAAAAAATACTGCCTTAAAATATACCTTTGTTTTTTTTCCACTTTTTTGACCCAATTAATGATGTTTCCTGTGAGAATTCTTTCATTCTTATTTGCTTCATCCGGCTTATAAAATGAACTTCATGAAAAGTCATCGATTATAATTATTGTAATAAATTCTGAGTTTGCCCTAAAATTATCTGTCAATTGATTATTATTAACATAGACTGTTTTGTCTAAAGCGTCTTTTTGATCGTAGATATTAGTTACGTAATTTAGAATTTCGTAACTTAAAGTAACGAACGTAAACTTGCTCTCAGAATCTTTAATTATATTTAAAAAGTATAATGTTGTCAAGTATTAACACACCACGCACACACATCAAATATCCTTAGAACGCACTCATTCCTAGCAATAAAATTACCTCTATCTGGCTACTGAAAGCTAGACAGAATATTTTTAATACGAGGGACCTGTTGAAAAAGAGTACTCAATATTCGATTCTTAGTCCAAACATCTATGAAATATATGACCTTTCAAAATTATCCTGTAAAATACTGTAATATCCACATGGCCCGCTATCAATACTAGGTAAATGCACAATGCGTCAACAAGGAGCACATTTAGACCATTTTTTGCTGTCCTAAGCCAGAAAAAAGCATAAAGGAGTAATGAATCACAGTATTTTATTACAACATCATCTACCTGCTAGGGTGACCAAAAAATGCGAGACTTTTTAACAAATTTTTAATACATTTAAAATTTTGATTTTTTTTAATCGTCGTCTATTTTTTTTTTTGAATTTCCAGTTATGTATATAATTATGTATACTTATATATGTTTACGTTAACTACGTATGTTTATGTTCACATATATCATATATGTTTATGTATATATTTACATATTTATTTTTATTATATAGATTTATATATTTTTTTAAGTATTTCATAGTCAACAAATCTAGACTAGACTGCTGTCACTGTCAGATAGATCGTAGAAAAAGTATAATTTTATTATACACATGCTACACATGATTTTTTTATAGTTTATATTAGATAATAGTATGCATAGATGGAGATGCACCTCTCTGAAAATAATCCTGGCGGCACCCATGAGTCTGTTCTAAAATGTAGTTCATAAAACTATTTCAAAAATCAAACGCTTTTCGTTTAACTTTTTATACCTAATATTTAATTTGAGTGCCGCTTTTCTTCTTGTCCTATACATGTTTTATGAATTAATAAGGTAATAAAGCTTTGGGTAGTTATCTATTGGTTTAATAGGTACCTATTCTTTGTTACATATTAGATGATACATACTAAAAAAAATAGTAAGAAGAAGAACAATTAGTTCAAAATGTGATACCATATTTATTAAAGAAGAAGAATAAGAATTTGTGATAGTAAACGTCATACTCATATTACTAATGTCATATCTGTCAATGTCGTGTTTTGTTCGTAACTTCAACGGCTGCTAGTTAGCTTTTTGTGGAAACTGGAATTTGCGAAAGGCGACTGAAAATAAGACGTCATTAGTAAATAGATATTTATAAATTAGTAACTGTCAGCTGTAGTAAAATAACCTGCTTCGTGCTCTCATAATCAATGTTTTACAATTTACGGTTGTTGTAAACGCCCGGTATTGTTTACTTGTTATCAGGTGAAATGTCAGTGTAAAGTGTAAACTGGAGTAGCAAGTGTTTCAGCGGTACAATGCCATTCTGGTTTTAAAATATAAAAATAGAACGCGAATAAATTACAAAATTGCTATCAAAAGTTCTAAGATAATATCAATGTAGAATGACCTTAGTTTTGAGTGAAGGAATCAACCCACGCTGTTAATAAAGGACTCCTACGCGGCACCTATGATACGAACTGCGTCGCCTTTGTAATATAAAAAAAAGCTGTGAAAAGTGATAAAGTTAAATAAATATTCAAACCACAAATACATAAGGTACATTTTAAGACTAATTTATATGTTTAACAAGTAAAAATATAATTTCCAATTTGCAATTTCCTAGCTCTTAACGTCAACAAAACATCTGTCGATATTTTTCACACAGAAATTTTTAATTGAATAAAGGTGAAGAACTTGTAAGAAATTGCTTTACAAAAAAATATTTTTATTTGAATACTTGTAAGAAATTGCTTCACAAAAAGATATTTTAACTCTAATACTTAATTAAATATTAAAGTTATTTATTTCTGTTTATTAAAATTAGTATGCAGTTTATTAATACAATTGTGCCAAATTATACATTCTACAGAATAAATGAATAAGTTTCTGATCTAGTAATTAAAAGAACACCTAAAATAGTGTTAATGTATGTGCAGCTTTCTAACTTGTTACTGCAATTGGTATCTAGGCCTACTCTATTATAAACTGCATTCTAATCCCTCATTAACATAACTTTTAAGATTATACTGTGAAATATCAAAAACCGTTTCTACTAAATTTAGGATCAAAATTATATTTGTATAATGTTGTAAAATAATACTAAAACACATTTTCCAGAAAGAAAAATAGAATGGCTACCAATAACTTTTGCTTGAAGTAAATTTCTTTGGTGAGTGCTAAGAAGCTATCAAAATAAAGGCATCCACATTTTTGTGCTATAAGTCAAGGATGGATGAGAGTGATGTCATCATATCATCTACTGAGATTATAAAAGGTAAGCTGCTTGGAATTATATTTTTTTTATATTAGGGGTCTGTGAACAAGGACACAGCTCTCCTGATGGTAAAAGTCAATCATAAGCTATAGACATCATATGTACTGTTATTTTTAAATAGATAGGTATACTAGATGTAGTTGTACTAGATAGTACATATTATTCACATATTGCTCTAAATTCAATATATTCTACACTAGCAGTTGCCAACAATTTCATACACATGTTAAAGTAATTTTGTGGTCAGTGGTGGAACTGAAGATTTACCTATGGTAAAAGGTATCCTAAATGTTGACTGCCTAAAATTTGGCAAAAATCTGTTCGATAGTTTAAGTAAGAAAAATGAACAGACAAACCGGTAAATATTTTTAAAGCACTCATTTTAAGTTCTGTATTCTGTATCTTGTACAATGCATAGTTTTCATTCTTATTAATACATTTAGATTTATTCAATTTATTCTGTTAAACGTTTTAGTATGCCTATATATTAGAAATATTGACTAACACCCATAATATCATCATATATATTTTTTATTTTTGTTTTATTGTATGTATTGATGGACAAATTGGGTAGATTTTTATTGTTTCCATTTTAATTTTGTTTTTCCAAAGTACATGCCACAGCTGATAACTGTGTTAGCTAGGCCTGTGACTTGTGTTGTAACTGGATGTTTGGCCACTTGCCTTAAATATATTTATACACAATAGTGTAGTAAGATAGCCTTACTGTTATATGGCTTTCTCCGTATAAATATCAATCAACAAACAAAAGCAAATAAGATACCTATTTTAAATGTAACTGTGAAACACTTTTTAAATTTATTTCAATTCTATTTGGTTTGTTTCTAAAATGGTGTAACACTTTTAAAATAATTTTTTTTATTTGTGTAGTGGACTAAGTTGAAATATTGATGTTAATGTGTTAAAAGATTTTATTATCACAATTATTAAATTAGATTGAATAATATTTGCGGATAGTAAAAGTCTCAATTTAATTTATTATAATAAGATATTATATAAATACATGTAAGATGTGAGTCATATGTGCATAATTTTAAGATTCAATGTTTCTTAAAAGTGATTGTAGATCCTAATTTTGATATGACCATTTTATACAGGGTTACATCTAAAGCACCAACTAAGTTTTGAGAAAAGGTTTGAAATGGATAACACTTTTGATCTATGAGACAACTAAAAATAAAAAATAAAAACAATTTTCAATTTTTATTTGACGCATAATACAAGTTGCGTCGTAATAATGTAAGCAAACAATAAACTAGTTCTCACCAACCACAGTCGCATTCGCAGGCTGGTGATGTCATGATTTGAGCTATGTATAACGTAGCATGAGTCATGACAACAAGTGAAGCATTTTTGCAGACTGTTTTAAAAGAATGATTATAAAAGTAAATATTACTATTTGGCAATAATATTTAAATACATGAACATTTAAGCCTACACTCCTTTATTTTAAAATGTGGCCGCTCCTTTCAAAGTTACCATGTATTCTTTTAACATTTTCTGATGGAAAATCTCAAGCTTAAAAAATTACACATACAATGCAACCTTATTTGATGATCTTTTGAAATTGCTGAGATATCTGCATGTTATTATAGCTAAAAAAATATATGTATTGCTATTGCACATTATATCATTAGACTCTAAAGTGTCATCCTGAATATCATTACATTTACAGAAAAATTTAAAAAATGTGTGTGTGTCATGTGTTTGTACTAAATGGCCAAGTTCCGATCTGGTGGTAGATTTAGTATTTTATATATATATATATATGCATCACAAGTGCCTCTTGTAGGTTCACATGAAATAAAAATATTTTGAGAATAAAAAATTTAAAATTTTTTGCCCCTTTTGACACTTATGGGCTAAGCTATAACAAATCTTGCTACCATTGTTAAATCAAAATTCTTTTTTGTTTAACCATATCAACCACTCATACACAAACCACTTGAACTGATGCATAATATAAAACATGCGGGTCGTTTTGGCCACACAAAGTTACCACCAATCACTGATTAGAATTCCAGAGGGGTCGTAGAATTGGACTATGAAAATAATGTTCTTCCGATGAATGTAAAAACTGACACAATAAATAATGTCACCATTATGGAGAAAATTGCCATTTTTTTTATTTATTTACTGACTAAACACATAGTACAAGTATTGATTTGAAGTAGCATTTAAATAAGACTCAAGGGTAAATCCATAAAAGTATAGTGTAGGATTTTTCTTTCTATTTCAGGTGCCTTTCAAACAGTATTACTGTGGTACTTGTATGTAGCAGTAATTGTATTATTTAGACAACAAAACACCAGCATCAGCGAATCTTTATTCCCATCCCTTTATTAACTTTGTTATAAATGCTTTTATTTACTTTGTTAGGACTGATGTCACTATGTAACATAATCTTCGAACATGTTTTTCTCTCATTTTAAAAGGTCAGATTGAGTTATAACCTCACACACTTTACAAGGGCTGAGGGCAACTAATCATATATCTGTTTTGGCAGTCTTTCATCTGTCATTCTTTTCACATGACCAAATTAATGGAGCATGTCCTTTCTCATTTTGACACCAACATTTTTTTTACACCTACTTTTTCCCGAATTAAATTTTTATGAATTCATAATTTAAAAAAAATTATGATCAGAATTTTCGGAATTCCATAATATTCCTTTTTTAGAGCTTCCGTTGTGTTTGCTGTGTAAAAGGTTAAGGTTACATAAAAATGATTTAAAACAAAAAATAGTTTTCCTTTAAACACTATAAAAGTTAGTGAAAGATAGCATATATTTTAAGGTTGACTTACTATTAACTATTTAACATATAAGTATAACAATTTTATGGTAATTAATAGCAGTCTAAAATAATAACTATATGCGAAGGTGTTTATACAAAAACTATATTTACAATTTTTTTATGATAATGGAAAGAAGCTGACGGATTTCGTAATGGTAAGCAATTCACGCGGCCTAGAGACACCAAAGATAGTAATGGTGCGTTGTCAACCTGAGGTCGGGATGTTAGGCCTCGAGCAGAAGTAAGTTTACTGGCTCGGCCTTACCCTCCGAACCGGAACACGTCAAGGGTTAGCACTGACGTAATGGCGGCGGTGTTATTGACGGTAAACCTATGATCGCCTTTTATGAGGTGCCTGGCAGTAAGGCATTTAGTCATCAGAAACAAGTATTTAGTTTTGAACACTATAATTTAATTTCAATAAATATATATACAGCTACCACAGTTTCAAAAATGCGCGGAACAAAGTAATGAACACCGCGCGCATTTGTGATATAAGCAAGAATCTCTTAAATTATGTGGCACCAAGTAGGTAGCTGCCGACAGGAAGGTATCGCTTCGTATTTTACCCATGATTTTGTATTTCATAATGAGCAGATTTGGCTGCTTGATACCATACAATATTTTTTTTTTATACACTAAAAAGCTGTTTTCGTTACCATGTACTTGCCATTGTTAAAAAGTAAAAATTAATGAAGCAAAAAAAATTGTTTAGAAACTAAAAATACACTTATGAATAAGGTAAGGGTGAGGTAAGGGCTGCGGTTTCAATTGTTGTAAATGCTCTATCTATAGATATAGGGAAAAGTAAACTTATAAAATACCTATCCTAACAAGTAGGTACCCTGCGCTTTTTTTACGTTAAAATGTAAAACAATTTTTTTTGTTAAATTTCAACTGGAAAATTATTTTCCTTTTAGTTTAGCTAGATATAAAACCTCTTTTTATTTTTTTAAATTATTAATTATTTAAGACTGCATTCTAATCTCTTTTCTAAATATGGAATTCTAAAAAAAATTTTCCCGCATAGCGATGGGGTCAGCCCAATTATCCGCTAGTTGAATAATCTCTTACTTCAGAATTTAGATGTTAGATTATTCTCCAAGTTTTTTTTATTTATTAGTCAGTCATAATCAGGTAGTTAACTGCTGTGCAGCAGTTCGCCCCGTTCGGTACCACTGCCTTACTTAATCCCGCCTTCATAGTCAATTTTCATTTTCGTCTTCCAAAAGTATTAGTAGCTCACATATAGGGCAAGATTTATTGTAATATTCTATGGGGCAAGCAGGCGACAGTTGTCTCATACCGGCAGGAAAGTCCCTTGTTTGTTCAGTTTCTTATAACATTTTTTATAGCATTAGACAGCTAACAAGCGCACGGCTCCCTCGCTGCTAAAGGACAAACATAGCGTATAATGGTAGATGTCATACTTAGGTCCAATATAGTATATGAAAGCATTTAAAACCATAATTATTGTCTCTGTGGTCTAGCAGTCCAAGTCTTGGACTTGACTTCATAAGGTCCCGGGTTCGAATCCCAGGTTGGGCAACAAAAAGAAAATGTGGTATTTCCAATTTTATGATTTATAAAACATGTTGGGATTGGATATGTGCCCGGTTGGCGATAGGCTTGCCACCTAAGTATCACATTGTGGGACTTAGTGTTTTCGGCTAGTCGTGGGTGTCCTGGTTGTGCCTCTGCCTACCCTATCGGGGATATGGGCGTAAGATACTTTCTTTAAAACCTTTAAAAAAATTTACTTTCAAAAGGTCAGTAACGAATTTCTGGGACTCTAACTTAAAATCAGGTGATACGCCTGCTCCTTTTGATTTTCTATAAAATCTGGCTAACCTTAATGCACTTATGTATATTCTTTTGTAAATAAAAAAAGATGGCTAAGGAAGTATGCACGGAATTAGCCATGCTTAGCTTTATTTGGTCGATATTTTACAACTGCGATTGATTACTGGCATTGAAATGAGGTTTTCATTGCAGAAAAACTGGTCTCGTTTTTGCCAAATAAAACTAATTAACTTGTAACAACCTTGAGGGCATACCCTTGTAAGATAATTATTGTCAATATTTGTTTGGGGATTTTTCAAAATCGGATCTTTGCTTGCTGTCACTACAGTATTTGCATGAAAAGTGTATAAGTATTCCGTGTGTATGTATCACAAATTGCTATAATCATAAAATTAAAATAATTCAAAAACCCCAACCAAACCTGTCTGTATGTATTGCCCAAATAGAATAAATTTAAATTAAGATGCTCCCAGGTAGGTAGGTACTAGATACTTTACATTTGCATGTAAAAAATAGGTATCTATATTTTGGCGAAAACCGATCAAACACCTTGCATGGCATATCTGTACTAATAATAAAGAGATTTTATTGTTTGTCTTTAATAAGCCCTGAAACTGCTGGATCCATTTGATAAATTCTTTTTCTATTACAAGTCGACATTATCCCTGAAAAATATAGGCTACTTTGCACCGCGGAAAAATGGTATTTTTTTTTCGTAATTTCCATAGTCTTACAGATACGAATGTAATATGCATACCGAATATCTCTTCAATACATATAGATAATAATTCCACGTCAGCTTTAAAAAATATGACGTCAAAATCGGTCCATTGGTTTAAAAGCTATGATTCCACAGACAGACACGCACACATACACACAGATATACAGACTGGCCGGAGTTATAGTACCCTTCATTTTCCGTCGAGAGTTAATAATCTTCTTATCTTGCATCGAGGTTTTAAACAACGTTTTGCAATTGATAAGGAACTACGTTGCTAGAGACTAACACATAGATATATTCAAACAAGTGACACTTACAGGACCTCTCGTTTTTGATCTGATTCAGATTTCAGAAAAACTGCAAACCTTACGAAACATACGTGATACCAAAAAAAATCTAAATATGATCCGACAGCAACGCCTCCCAGTTCATTCATCAGGTCCTCGTCATTAGAAAATATGAACAAATCTAGTTAATGAGAATAGAACGAGTCCAAACTAACTCCGTCTTATTATTAACATGGATTAACGTAAAAGTAAAATTAAGTTGATATTAAAGTCTGTATCACATTGTAATGAAGACTGTAATACCATGTTGAACTTTGGAGTACTTTACTTCGTGTTTATTAAGACGGGATGGGTTTACCAGTAGTTATTCCAGGGTTATATCTCCTATCTTCGAGTTACATCATCATACCAGCTCAGTTGTACTAGCATTCGTTAGCTGTAAGTTTACGTATATGTTTACAAGTGAAATAAATACCCATAATCCGTCTTACATCCATTACAATGCTTACAAATGAGCTGATGACCACAACATCTGAAAAGATCTCCATAAACTAGCTAAAAACCATCACGATCACGTCGGCTTTCGGAGAGAAGAAATTGCATTAAAATCCGTCCGTTCGCTGAGAACACTGCCACAGACACACACAGACGTCTACGAAACTTATAAGATAACGACGGGGTTTTGCGTCAGGGTTTAAAAATGAACCGCGGTATTGTACTGTATGAGCATATTAAGAACGATTGTACCTAATGTCTTATTTTTTAATGAATAAATAGATATACCAACTATGAAAAGGAACGATTTGATTGTCTGTTTGTACAGAATAGGCGCTGAAACTACTGGACTGATTTGAAAAAATATTTTACCTATTGAAGCTGACATTATCCATGATGAACATAGGCTCGTTAGTACTAGAAAAAAATTGAAATTTGTCTACTCGTGCTAGGACCGGACAGGCTGCTTGTATCAAATAAACAGACAGACAAGGGTGACGCAGTTTTTACAATAAATAAATATCTACCTACCTATTCCTATCTTGAAGTCATGGTTCACCTAATAACACCCTTTGCTAAAATAAAACGATCCAAGAAATTGAGTAACTTTTCAAAGAAATTAAACTTGGCCCTTAAAACTGGGTGAACTACATTGAAATAGCCTATAATTTTCTTTTCTAATAGCGCATGCAACGAAGGTGTGGTGCAAGTGTCAGCGTGACCTTGACGTTACGTAAGCGTATGCAAACGGTATGGCCCAAGGACGTGATGTCTAAAAATTCATTTACATAAATGATGTTATAAATAAGTATATTGCCTTCCTTTATGCGGTCCGATAACAGTCGTCTTTTCTTTTTGGCTTTGTCAAAAGAAAGCATGTAATAGAATGTATTATGGAAAGTAGTCCTTTATTGATAAACATGGTTGAATAATTTTACGACTCGCAAGCATAAGGCTAAGGCTCCGTTCTTACTGCTTACAATCTTAACAGCAAGCAGCGTTAAAGATAATAATTGTCATAAACAAAGAATTACTTAATTTAAAGTATTTCTTGTTGGTCCTGAGTGGAATAGTCTGGCAGCTCGTAAGAAGGTGAGCATAAATTAAATGGACCATCACCAACAAAACTGCTGTTGGTATAGTACTTTGGAGCAACTTATTCTCACCCGTTCCTACCGACATAGTGACACATATTCCGGAAGGCCTAACGTGCCGGTCACAGGCCACGGTTTTCTCCTACCATCATGAGAACCGCGTGCTTATCTTACAAATAATAGATTTTTATTTCAATAGTTATTTTCTTCTGCATTTTTTGCATAATTAGTTTTGCATTTTTAACGATCCAGCTTTTATTTCGTAGTTTATTTCAATTTACATGGTCTATACTATGTTTCTATGGTCAGTGATCCTCGCAATACTACATAGCTTACAAAGTTGCCTTTTAAGTAGTTGCTGTTTGATTTGTGCAATAACTTTGATAACTAGATGTCTTTAAAGTATTTTCGTTGTTGCTAATTATAAATAACAGTAAAAATCGCAAGTCCTATGAAAGTTTTACCTTGACATTTGAGTTAACTAAGTTTATAATTTAGTATTATCGCATGGCTGCGACTACTGATCATAAATTAACAGTCTTAGCTTGACCTTAAGTACTATTTATAAGTCAGACATTTCGCACCTAACTTCAGTTTGATTTTTAAAATTTACTTCAAGTTTTAGCTAACTCTAAAAAGAAGAACCTCCTCCTTAGTCAATCAATTCGTGTGTTCTTTATGATTTTTAAACCCCGATGGAAAAAGGGGGTTATCATTAGTTTTGACGTGTGTGCGTGCGTATGTGTGTCTGACTGTGGCATCAAAACTTAAACAGATGGACCGATTTCTTTGCTCGTTTTTATTTCTTTTGGAAGCTGACGTTAATCGAGATAGTTCTTAACTAAATTATTCAGAGGTAGTTTCATTTATATTTGATAAAGCTTTGATGAAGGTTTTTTGTCACATTTAATAAAATATTTTTTGTGTACCTAGATGACGTGATAGTGATACTGAAGGCGTTTTTTTTGCAGTCTTACTGCGCTTAAATGGTTATATTATTTATTGAATTAAAAAGTGATTTTCAGACTTATATAAGCACATGAAAGCCTTATACCCTATGCTGTTAGACATCGACAACTCGAATTTATTTCGAAATAAACGTACATGTCGCGGCACGAAACTCTAGCGCTGACCGTTATTGCGCAGAAGTAAAAAATAAGGTGTCTTGGCGGGGTACAGGGGTGAAGGGCGAGCGTGCGTTGCGCCGATTGGCTCTCCAGTCGTACTCTGTCCCCCGTGCCGATACGACGCTCCGCGCACTTCCAGTGTACAGTCGCGTTGTGAATTGTTTTGTTGTCATCGTTAATTTTTGTTGTTGTTTTTTGTTAAGTTTGTTTTGTTGATTTGTTTGTTGTGTTTGTTAGTTTATTCACTGTTTGATTAAGTTTGA
>NJDC01002777.1:179093-220698 GCA_002245475.1 Calephelis virginiensis | reverse complement strand
AAAATCGAAAGTTTTACCTTGACATTTGAGTTAACTAAGTTTATAATTTAGCATTATCGCATGGCTGCGACTACTGATCATAAATTAACAGTCTTAGCTTGACCTTAAGTACTATTTATAAGTCAGACGTTTCGCGCCTAACTTCAGTTTGATTTTTAAAATTTACTTAGAATTTTAGCTAACTCTAAAAAGAAGAACTTCTTCCTTAGTCAATCAATTCGTGTGTTCTTTATGATTTTTAAACCCCGATGGAAAAAGGGGGTTATCATTAGTTTTGACGTGTGTGCGTGCGCATGTGTGTCTGACTGTGGCATCAAAACTTAAACAGATGGACCGATTTCTTTGCTCGTTTTTATTTCTTTTGGAAGCTGACGTTAATCGAGATAGTTCTTAACTAAATTATTCAGAGGTAGTTTCATTTATATTTGATAAAGCTTTGATGAAGGTTTTTAGTCACATTTAATAAAATATTTTTTGTGTACCTAGATGACGTGATAGTGATACTGAAGGCGTTTTTTTTTGCAGTCTTACTGCCCTTAAATGGTTATATTATTTATTGAATTAAAAAGTGATTTTCAGACTTATATACGCACATGAAAGCCTTATACCCTATGCTGTTAGACATCGACAACTAGAAAATATCTCGAAATAAACGTAACTGGGATAACATGCAAATTTTTAAACTAAATAATAGTTTATAGAAGCAAATTTCTGTGAGTGAGTAAGCCTTATCTACACTTGTCGAAAAAGACCTGGTAGGACACACTAACTAGATATTGTTCGCATAAAGTCCACCTGACGTGATATGAAGACGTGACGTTTTGTCACGTAAAACGTAACTTTAACCGGTATCGTCGATGTAACAATCTATCGGTATACTTAATAAATTTTGCTTGGACGCTCGTATGTACACGCGCATGACGCATTACAACATACATACGAGCAAATAAGTATGTTTCTATCTATGGTGTCTATAAGCGACATGTTTTTCTTGTCATCAGGAAATCCTTTTTGCCAAAAAAGAAAAATCAGAAAACTTCTGACTTGGACCAAACATAACACTGTCTTGCAGAAATAAGGTTCGGGGCTTCGGGGTCTTAGCAATTATTGTATACCCTGCAACAATGTAAGAGATGACTATCGAATATCGACCGTGATACTTAGTACGCTGTACGAGGTACGCTTTCTTTAGGTGTAAAAGTTTACATAATTTACACTTATAATTTTAGGTTTTACGATTGATGTCGATTTGCAGTTTTAAATTGGATTAGCGCTTACTATAAATAGTCGCAAAAGAAGTTTCGGGTATACCTTGTATACTTTAAATCTTGTAATATCTAAATAAGTCATTTGTTTCAATGCTTACTAAAAAATTATCTGTATAGATAAAGCCCGTTGAAGTTGTAAAAACCGCGAGGTTGGCAACACATTAGTTATTTTCCAAAAAAATTTATAAGTATTATAATATATGCACACCATAATGTGGTAGATTATGTTGATGCTTAAATATTTTTGTTCTTCCGTTTCGTTTCTACTTCGGCAAATAAATGTTTTTTCTTTATTTTGAAGATTGAAATGGGCTTCATTTTAAGAAGCATTAAAAATGTTTTGAACTGTATCATCACACTTGCCTAAATCTTTGCCTGTCACCATTCGTGTTTGTGTCTTTTGAACTCAAACTTCATCGGAAAATCCGATAGCAGCAAGTTAGATAAAATAAACCTTAATTACTCGTATGTTTCCATTGCTTGAAGTTACTAATAAATTTCAACACTAAAACCTTACCAGTTTCTCATGAACATACTCGTGTTGGTGTCAACAGTGCTTTATATCTTTGATAAACTGGTTTACACAAGGGCTTAATGTCGTAGCATCTAAAAATCGTCAACCCTCGTGGTCGTTCGGGTCCGCTGAGTAGAATAGACTATCTGCTTCTCTGCCAGGCAGCTCGTAAGAGGCGAACACAGGTAAGGCTGCTGGTGATCGAGTACTGTGCAGCAACCTGCTCAGGTAAAGATCCGCCTGCCGCTATAACTCTTGTCATGTTCCGGTGCGGAGGATACGTTAGTTTAGACTTGCAATATAGGTCTAACATTCCGGCCTGAGGATAGCGACACACCTGTAACATCTATGGTGTCTGTATAGGCCACGGTTGTCTCTTACCATCTGGAAAGTTGTGTCCTTGTTTGCTGGCCTATCACTTAAAAAAAACATTATTACTATTTTAAACAATTAACATTGACGAAAAATCAAGATGCTCACAAACCTTAATGAGCTATATGACGGATGCAAAAATGAGTTTATTTGTTATTGTAACTATAGACTTTCATATACCTATAAACCGATTGAGACAAAATTAGAAAAATTGAACCTTGTATTCATCTCGTACTACGAACTTACTACTAATAAACATCAGGAGCCCTTACCATGAGTTAACGGCTTGTCAAGTTTAGTATTCTCGTTACCGTCTCTGTAAATTATTTGTATGAAAACTTTGAACATCGCCTGTATTGGTAGCTAGGAGAAACACATTTGTAGACCAAAAGTGTCATGGATTTCGACACGTAACATCTGAAAGTAATCTATAAAAACTCGTGGTAAAGGCTCTGTTATGGACTAAGTATAGTTAATTGAATGCATCCTTTTTAATATGTGTGACACCAAACACTGGCCAGTTTTAAAATGGCCAGAGTAACTCACAAATTGATGTTACATCATCGCTCGTAAGGTGTATTCTTTACTATTCGCTATTGTATGACATCATTACGTATTATACCCAAATTGAGCTTCACTGACATTATGGCTTCTTCTTCTTTCATTCATTACAGACTATTGCGTATGGCTCAATTATTCTGCCTAAGATGTATTTTTTTATGATATTCGAAGACAAACAAGCAAACGGATATCCTAATGGTAAGAAACTCGCGCCGCCTAGAGACACCAAAGGTGGTAATGGTGCGTTGCCAACCTTAGACCGTGATATCAAGCCTCGATCAAAAGTAAGTATACCGGCTACCTCATCCTCCGAGCTGGAACACGTCAACCGCAAGCGCTGGAATTATGACGGCAGGAATAGGTAAGGCTGTGGTACCAATCCGGTCGAGTCGCTGCGAAACTCTACCACCTAGTCAGATGTCACGGTGTTAGTGACGGTAAGCCTATGCTCGCCTTTTACGAGTTGCCTGATACAGGAAGGCAGATGATTTATTTTGCAAAGGAGCCCGGACCAACACGGGGCTATCACATTCACAGGGCCATATGCCTACACGGGGAATATCGTTGCGGGATTCCTTTACGAAAAATTCGATACGAAATTTCGAACGTAGCAAATCCACACCAATACGGCACGGAAAATTATTGTATTTATGTGGTAGGTACACAGATTTATGTTAATGCTGCTTTCGAAATTTCGTTTCTACTTTATCGTTCGGAATTGTTTTGCATGTATTTGACGAGACAAAAAATGATACCTGCAAGTAAACTTTTAATTTCTTGTTTTTTAGATTTTTAAGCTGAAGATGTTAGACCTAAAACACACACAGACTTTCATAATAGGTACTAAAATTAAAAAAAGAATAGTAACCCCCATTAAAACGTTTATGAGTGATCGAGATGGTTTTTAGCTGCATAGCCCCATGCAGCTAAAAACCATCTCGATCACGTGTGCTTTCAAACAAAAAATCTGCATCGAAAATTAGTACATCCTTTTAAAAGCTATTTATTAGAATGCTACAGACAGAGTACAGACACACAAACACCGTGCGTTAATAAAATTTATAAGAGTGTATTGACATCGTAAGGAAATGGACCACTTTATATTCAAAGTTTGCCTTGGTACCTACAAACAAGTTTGAGAATACTCTAATCAATCAATACTTTTCTTTGAAATCAAATTTGTAGCACTTGCATTTTCTTTAACAACTATTTACAGAATATATATATATTTATAAAAAAAATATTGACATTTTAGGTTACGTTCCCTTGGAAAAATATGTTGTTTTAATGCACTAAAAACTCTCTAAATTATCAAAATTATGTAAAAATGCTTTAAAATATTCTCTACTGTTCAACCAGCAACTTTCTCTAGTAATCAACATGTTATGTGAATGGAATTTGTTAATATAATATATTTTTTCTTAATGTATGTATTTGAAGTCAATATAAGATAGGTGTCATATTGTGTATAGTTGTAATTTTTTTTTATTCAGGGAAAGTACAGTCTCTCTGTACAGTCTTTTTATGATCAGACATTATTTTAGCTAAATCCAACCTTGACTTTTCTAGTTCGTAGTTTTTAATAATTCAGTCATGTCGATTCAAGACAAACGAAAATGTGTTAGTTTTTATTTAGTTCATAAGCGTGAAAGACTGTCAAAATGGAAAAACGTTCATCCCTCATAAAATATGTTTAAGTTAATAAGTGACCGTTAGAATCTGATACAGAGATGTAGAGAGATATCTGATAAGGACAGATGACATTTCTTAAAAAAATAATGTAATATAATTAATCTATAAGTTTTATACATGTTGGATTCCAGAGAGAATTTGGTACAGTTTTGTTTCGTCTGAGATATATAGTAATGATATCTTGACGTTATTAAATTATAAGTAAGTATTGTTTGTTACAGCAATATGCCATTTTCCTTCTTTCTGCACATAACCTCAGGATGTCATAGATGACTACCAAGTAACTGCTAGCATTCGAGCATTATAATAGAAGATCAAATTTTCCCTTAAACATAACGAAAATCACATCACCTAGGTGTATAAAATATTAATATTTGGTTTCTTTGTTCCAGACAGACTATACTTCGCCACCCTTAAAACTGGATATAAACCGAAACCAACAAGAAACAGCAAGTACTTCCACATCGAAGATGACATCGTTTACGAGAACTTCTACTTTGATTTTGGACCCTATCACCTGTGCCATTTGTATCAATTTTGCAAGAAGCTCAAGGAGGAACTGGAGAAAAATCCGAAAAAGAAAATTGTGTTCTATACGAGTAATAACGAAACACTCAGACTCAATGCCGCTTACCTTATCGGAAGCTATCAGGTTTGCGTTTAATCGATATTGCAGTCATTTCGAAAGTGTAGATTTTTGTACCTACTTATAATCACTTTCAGAAAGTCATACACAAATTTACGTAAACTATATGGAATATTACGTACGGATTTATATTAATCGCTTCTGTGGTCTAGCGTTGACGTTTCGGACACTTCGTAAGTGGCGAGCATCAGTATCTTTATTACTAATACAGTACCATGACTGGGTAGTAGTCCTACGAAAACTCGACCCTATTAATATAGCATTTTACCCGTACTTGTTCCTGTAATGTCATTGCTCACAATTGTTTGTTAAAGCAACCTGCCCTAATACTCGCATGTCCAATGTCATATATTTTCGTCTTTAATGTGGAAACTTTAGTTTTCCCCCACGAAAAATGGATATAGAGTACCGTTAGTCTGATCAATGCTAAGTTTACCACAGTGCCAAAGACAGGGAAACTATTTAAATCGAGGAACAGAGTTTTTAGTAACATAGTTTTTGGTTTAATACGTAATGACTTAGTTGAATGACAGATTGGACTGAAAAAAGCTAAAAATGTTCCATATTAACATTTTAATTTACTTGTTGAATAACATAATATTTATTATACACTGACGTAATTACTGTTTATAGTAAAGCTTATAAAAATATTATCGCAAAAACCTTTTGAAATTCTTTATGAATATTAAACATTTATAATTTTGCATTCATTTGGATGTGTTACAGAATACTAATCAAGCCACATTATATAACGCTCAGTGTGCTTAGGCGTTTTTAATTAGAATGTGTTATAACAAGAAACCCAATTTTTACGTTATTTTTTTCATAATTTATACTTTCTTTAGTTTTTGGCACTAGCGTTACTATTTGTCATTAATTTTATTTATTTTTATGGTATTGGAAGACAAACAAGCAGATGGAATTTCTGATGGTAAGAAATTCACACCGCCTAGAGACACCAAAGTTGATAATGGTGCGTTGCCAACCTGAGGCCGGGATGTTGAACCTCTAGCAAAAGCAAGTTTACAGGCTATCTTATCCTCCGATCGCCTTTGTGGTCTAGCGGTCCG
Organism: Calephelis virginiensis; assembly: GCA_002245475.1. Lineage (NCBI taxonomy): Eukaryota > Metazoa > Arthropoda > Insecta > Lepidoptera > Riodinidae > Calephelis > Calephelis virginiensis. The sequence goes on along the minus strand of NJDC01002777.1, from coordinate 214,575 downwards.
GGTGTTGGACTTGACTGCATGAGGTCCCGGGTTCGAATCCCGGGTCGGCCAACACAAAGAAAATTGGATTTTTCCAATTTTCTAAAAAAAAAATGTTGGTCGGGATTGGAAATGTGCCCGGTTGGCGATAGGCTTGGCTACCTATCACATTGTGGGACTTAGTGTTTTCGGTTAGCCGTGGGTACCTTGGTTGTACCTCTGCCTACCTCTTCGGGGCGTGAAGATACTTATCCTCCGAACCGGTACACGTCAACGGCAAGCAGTATGTGGCAGCAGGAATAAGTTCAATCTGTCAAGTCTCAGTCAATTAAATTGGAATTCCCATCCAGCACCTGATTTGACAAAATTGGGCTTACATTATTTAAAATTTGTCATTCAGTCAACAAAGAAAGTCCTTTCAGAGTCTTGAGTAAAGTGGTGGTCTCATTACTTATTTAATGAGATTTGGCGGCAATGAGGAAATACATGATGTATTAATTTCTTCATAATTATTTCTTTTGTACACTTTCACTGAACAAAATGGTACAAAATGCCACTAAAATTGGCTAATTTCATTAAATTCAATAATTACGAAAAACCTACGATGGTATTTTCTCTCGTTGGCGCCAAAACTTATTACTTATGACATTTTTTTGACGTCTACTTATTATTTAGAGAAAATAATGGTTTACTTTTGCCAAGAACATAATTATTTTTTAAGGTTTACTTATTATTTAGAGCAAATAATAGGTTGAATTTTGCCAATAACACAATTTTCATTACCTATATGTAAACACTCTGTATCTTGACTTTTTAAAATTTAAACGTGACTTTGCGAACATCGGACGAACATACGGCGATTGGACATTGGCTGTGCTATGGCTGACTATTATAAATGCAATTGTTTGAATGTTTGTTTATTTGTTACTTCTTCACGCAAAAACTGCTGAACCGATTTTCATGAAATTTGGCACACACATAAAGGGTAACTTGGATTAACGCACTGGTTAGTTTTTATCTCGAAAAATGTTCCTGTGGGTAATGTTGAATATATTACTAGAAAATCTAGTAGATAAGACACCTAATGAAATGCCACTCTTTTCGCATTTCCCTTTTTAAGTAAGTCATCTGCCTTTCTACTTGATTTTCGAGCAGAACGATAGGTAACTTATTCTTTCCGAACAGCCCTCTTCGCACGAGTGGACAGTGTTTTGGTATAGCCTATGTTCATCATGGATAGTGTAGTATTCTTTTAGTAAAAAAAATCTGTCAGCAGTTTCGAAACCAAACAAACCAGCCATCAGATATTTCTAATTTTAAGTTTTAGTACAGGTAAAATCTACTAAGCTAGTTATAAGCAGAGACTAAGATTGCCAGCTTACATAATTATGAGATTTAAGATCCCAGCTTTTGTTTGGAAACTTATTATGTCTATAATGGAAGCTTATAAGCATACCTGTACCTTAAATCTTGATCGTAACGAGTTCTGTAAAACTACGTTGTATCTTTCGTAAGTGGAGAGAAAATAAAAATGCCCCAATTTTCAGATAATATACCTGGGTAGTTCCCCGGCAGCTGTGTACAAGCAGCTGACTGAGGGCACCTGGTCGCTACTCAACTTCCGCGATGCATCAGGCGGCCCACCTCTCTTCGATATCTCTCTATTGGATGTGCTCCACGGCATGAAGGTCGCCCATGATGCAAGGTTCTTCGACTTTGATCATTTTGATGCTGAACAATATTTGTTTTATGAGGTAACATGCTTTTTATAGCGATACTTATATTTGTCTACGGCTTTTATTTAGTTCATTTCATGGAGTTATAAGATATTTTTAATTACGTGTGATATTATATAGAAATTTATATTTATATTATATCTGATTGTTTGATAATATCATCATCAGCCGGAGGACGTCCACTGCTGGACATAGGCCTTCCCCAAAGAGCGTTATAAGTCATGGTCACCAGCCGCTTGTATCCAGCGACTCAGATCAGTTCATTAGTCATCAGTCCGTTTGATATAAGTCAGACAGTTTGATAATATATTTAAGCATAATTAAGACTATCCAACCCTGGATCCTTGTTCTACCAGTAAGAAAAAAATAGTTGGTGATAAATTAAAATGTTGGTTTAATATTTTTGCTATTTTTTTATTATAGTTTATTATTATTATTATTAACATTTATTAATATTACATCTCGTCTGCAATTGCACAAGCAAAACCTTCTGTTTCACCAAAGAGGTCACCGAATCGTAACCAAGACACGGACGCTAGTGTATCGACATCAGGCCCATAAAGAACCTGATAAAATCGACCATGTAGTTCTTTGCTCTTCCATACGTTCAAGCGATCCTGAGTGCTAAGTACCACCGGTTTATGCCAGTTCTCTTTGCCTAAGGAGAGCGGGGTTAGTCCATTATCTACTGACACAATATCACGATGCATTTCACACTCAACATTTAGAAAGTGTTTTCTAAGATTGTATACTTCACAGTTATGGGGGTTATTGGCATGTAGGAAACCACGTCCTCCAATTTTCCGAGGGATATACAATCTCATCACAGATGAGCGTGGATGATGCATGCAATATGTTGTCAATATTTTACGGACTCTTCGGTCCAAGGTATCTAGTTCTGACTGAGTCCACCTTAATATGCCAAAGGTGTATGCTAAAACAGGCATCACCCAGCTGTTGAAAGCGCGAACCTTATTACCCCCTGACAAAAGGCTTTTCAACACTTTTGTCAAGCGGCCGAAGAAACGTTCAATCACCAGCTCTTTAACGTCCCGATCCAGTATACCTAGACCTTCTGGCATATCAAGATTATTATTATTATTATTAAATATATTTTATGCTGAATTAAAAACGCATAATTATTAACCCATACAAACTTCCGCCTCTTTTAGATAACTAGTTTTTTTTAAATAAAGTAGCCTATTTTGGATTTCAGATCTTTAAACCAAATTTTGTGAAATTGTAAGGGATAGAAAAACTTTTCATTCATGATATTATTGTTGTTGGGATTTATAATAAAGTCAAACAGCCAGCTTAAGACAACCTATACGTTCAAATATTCTTGCATGGTCCGAGCAGAAAATTGTGAAAGTTGGATTATTTGTACAGGGTTACATCTAAAACACCAGCCAAATTTTGATCAACGGTTCGGAACCGATAACACTTTTGATGTTTAAAAAAACTGAAAATTAAAAAAAAGCAATTTATAATTTTTGTCCGACGCCAAATACAAAAAGCATAAAACTGGTTCCCACTGACCTACAGGCTTGTGAAGTCTTGTCTCGTACTAGGTACAACATAGCTTGATGACAAGTGAAACATTTTAGCGGACTGTTTTAAATGACTGTCTATAAAAGTAAATGTTACAATGTGGCAATAATATTTAAAATTCATTACTGTTTAAGCAACCCCCTTATCTTAAAATTTGGTTAGTCCTTTTAAAATTACCCTGTATTGAGAGTTTCTGTCTGTTGTTTCTAAACCGCAAAACTTATGTCCTGAAAATGTTTAGGTGACAATATGTAAAGTATGTCATATAATATAAAAAATAATAGATATAATCGAACTGCGTGTTTATAAATTATAGCCAGCTGGTCAATGTGTATATTTCACCTCTCCCACGGGAATCTCTTGAGTAAACGAGGTCAAATATAAACCTCACTCGGAACATATAGTACCCGCAACACAAATTTCTTCAAAATCGGTCTAGTATATTTGACGTTAGTCGCCACCTCGAAATAAACAATTGGAAATTCAAAAAGTACTCGAAATGTATTATGCTGCTTTTTTATACGCTTAAAGTCTAGACATTTTTAAGTCTTAAAAGTATTAGAAATTAGTACTTACATTAAATCTCAGAATCGTCTAAGTAACTCATATGTATACAACGCAGCTATAGAGACAGGTCTTTTTTGATTTTACAATATTAATAGTTCAAGAGGAACAGATTTGACTAAAATATGTATTTTCAGAAAGTGGAAAACGGTGATCTGAACTGGATAGTTCCCGGTAAAATGCTGGCGTTTTCGGGACCCCACCACAGATCTCGATTAGATCGAGGATATCCCCTCCACAGTCCTGAGCATTATCATGAATACTTTAGGAAGCATAACGTTACAACCATAGTGAGGCTGAATAAAAAGTCGTATGATGCGAGGCAGTTTACGGCCCACGGGTTTGAGCATAGGGAGTTATTCTTCGTCGATGGATCGGTGCCGTCGGATCTCATTGTCAATAGATTCATCCGAATCGCAGAAGCAGCTAAAGGTGCTGTCGCTGTGCACTGTAAAGGTATGCCTTATGGATTATTTGTGTGAATTGTATATTTATGAACTTCTATTATTTTTACATTACATTGAAATAGGGAATCATCTAAATTTATATTTATTACCTATGTTTAAATCCTTTTTTGAAATGAAAACCAGTAAGAATATGCGATACGGTGCTGGCCTGTTATTTCCTTGTAAATCTTCCGTTTGCTGTTGACAAGGCGTAACAAATGCAGATGAGGTCGCCAATAAGCTAACCGTGGTAACTTTTGATGCGTGGCTTGGAAGATTATATCCTAGCCTCGGGTTTGTAATACACTTTGTTATCTCTGGCGTCTATATACGGGCGGCGCATATTTCTTATACCCAAGAAACTCATTTCCAGGTTTACCTTTCAAACCAAAATAAAAAAAAAACTGCCCTACTAAATCACTGGATTATTGTTTTAGCGGGTTTAGGTCGAACTGGTACCTTGATCGCATGTTACATGATGAAGCATCACGGTTTTGCGGCACGAGAGGCTATCGCCTGGCTCAGGGTGTGTAGGCCAGGTTCTGTTATTGGCCACCAGCAATGGTTTCTTGAAAAGTAAGTTGGTAAAATATCTACGAATTGTAAATGTCGTCATGTTGTTGTAACAAAAAAATGAACTGGAATTACAAAATACCAGTTTTGTTTTTGACAAAATATTTAATTTACATTCAGTTAATACAATTTAATAACATCAAAAATGAAAAAACTGATATTTAACTAAAAAAATGATTTTGTTACGCATTATATGAATAAATACTAAATAATTGAACTAATATCAATATATGCGACATATTGATATTAGTTCAATTATTTAGTATTTTTAATAAACAACAAAAATAATAGGCCACGATACAGGTGCCTACTTCTACGAATAAATTAAATACTTAGCCTAATAAAACTGTGAACTCAAAGATTTAGCCATTTTTGTCTCAATGCATTATCACAATCATCAAAGAAATTAACTGTCTTTCAGTATTCAAACTCGAATGCACGCTTTAGGCGAGGCCTTCCGTCGACGACACAATATAACATCATTCCCAGTCTTTACACGCGGCATTTATAGCGATTTACCTCCAGAGCCTTTGCAATTAACTAAAGATATAGAAGAAAAGCCTGTATCTTTACAAACCATCTTACATAGCAGCAAAAATGCTAATAAGGTACGTAGATATCCTATAATATTACTGTTTCTGCTTAGTTATAAATGGGTATAGGGTACGTAGATATATTTTAATATTTTAACCATTCTCGAACTCAACTTTTCTTGACGTCTCTGTGTACAGCTGAAAGCCTAACAAAAACAAAACGACTTAATATGTAGTTGATTACTAATCACAGACAATTCATTTTCAGTTGGACAATGCAAATATATTGAATGCCAACGAAACAGATTCAGAAAATAACGTCACACCCGTTATAGGAAAGTATAAAACAACAGCATCGCCAATGTTGCCAACTAAAACTGTATTTGCCCCGAAAATGAACTATATGATGCCAACTAACAATATCAGAAATGCCAACAACACGAATCTAAAGCCTCAACCAAGGCTGCTCAACTCGACGCTAAAATCTCACTACGCGGCTAAAACTTCCACATTCCCGCCAACAAGAAGTGCCAATTCTCAAGTTAAACTCACTGGAGGCATAAAATCCCCGTTTACAGGGAAGAACAGCTTCCATGGTCAACGTGCCAATCTTGCTCGCCCACCAAATTATACCCATGGTACTAGCCCCATTAAAACTTTCGCTCGAAAAGCGATCGGATCCAAAATAACTTCAAGCGAAACAGCCATAACAGCTACGATAACCAATGTTACATCAACACTGTCAGCTCTTACAGAAAACTGTCATTTAAATGGCAAGAATCGACTGCCATCTGAACCGAATCTTAAGACTATTACACAAAACAAAACACCGACGAATAGCGCCAGAAAGAAGCTGATTATCCGATCTAATTCGAATTCTAGGAAGAAGCTTCCGAAAAATCTTCCAAAAAGCGGATTGGAATCCACCCAAGATTTGTCTTCCAGCGATACAAACGTTACCAATATATCTGCGGATTCCTTAGATACACCTTTCAGGTTTAGACGGAAAAGGGACAAATCTAAAAGCCCTGAACCTATGGACTGTATATCAAATTCTATAATCACAGCTGATGTAACCCCAGATAATTTTGAGGAGACGAGTAATTCTCAAGGAAATAAACTGTATAAAATAAAGGCGTTAAGGAAAAAGTGTCCTGTTTTTGGAGTGAGTTTGTTAAAGAAAGAGGGGATACAGACTCGCTCCAGCAGCTGTGCGAGTAGCTCGACAGTCAAGAAGAAATGATCTCTGACAGTCATTAGTTTAGTTTTGTCACGTTATAGAGATTATTATAGATATAGGTGCATAGCACTTGTTGTGTTTCTGTTGGATTTGTTTAGGTGCTAACATGTCCGTACTTGACTGAATTAATTTATACTAAACTCATATCAACTGCTGTTATTAGTGTTTTATACATCATTGGATTCATTAACGTTTTTGAATGTATAGTGTATGTAAATTAAAAACCTAGATTTACTTTGATCTACCCTACACAAAAAAATTAAGATAAGTTGGAACTCGGAAAATGTGTTGGCATTGTAAAGCTGTTTGCAGACACAATAGGGGCAAGTAGTGTACCTTCGGACATTGTCATATAAATGTTTATAAAAGGTTCGCAGAATTACGGTGATTTTGTAGTTTGACAGTATTGATATGTCAAAACGACTTCTCCCTTCTTTTTTTATAAATATGGCTTTCAATCGTTTTACACGACTTATTTAGCCAATGTCAGGTTCAAACTGGTTTATAACATTTTAATTCACGGAAACGAATTGGTATATTATGCATCTGAAGTACATGTGTCTGAAGATACACTCGACGCTTTTTAAAGGTCCCAGATTTTTAGAACTGAATGTCAATTGAAGCTCTGAAATCTGGGTTAAGGAATAATTTTGTATATGTATTCCAAAGCAAATGTTTTATATGAAGGTATCAACAATTATTTAAGTATAAAATAATAAAATGCGAAAACATTTTTAAGAGATTTCTGCAAGGAGTCATTCCAAAAAGGTGGGGGTGTATTACTAATTTTTGACATATTTTTGTTATATAGTGTAAATGCGTAATCATAGCTTCCTGGGTATTGCATAGCAGTTTTAGAAGCATGTTGTTTACATTAGTCGATGTTTTAGTAGATTTAAGATTTAATCATAGTTTTATTTATAGATAATGAAATTATAAGTGATGAACATTTGCCATTATTTTAGCCTTGTGAGCTTCTTGTTGTTTATGAGATTGTTTTTATAGGTGTTTATGCAATATTTTGCTCATATTTTAATATTTTTTTTCAGTTATATATAAGCAAATACTTAATTACTTAGCTTTATTATTTTTCTAAGGGTTGTGATGTATTCGTCATAATGTGGCAAAGAATATGTTTACCTGTTGTTTTAAAATAGGACATGCTAAAAATCCGTTATACATATTTTAAGAATAATAATTGTTTTACTTAACTTGAATGTTAAGATTAAAATTTAAAATTAAAAAATCCAATCTTCCTTATTAATTCTATCTGATGCTCGAAGGATTAACTCCTTAGAATCGTACTACCATTGTAGTTAAACTATTTCAGCCATCTCAACAATATAAATTTCAAATCGCTTGATTTCACACCAAAAGGTATAAAACAGCAGTTTCTGATAAATTCTACCAAAACTAATAAATAATTAAGTTTCAAAATTCATTTGTAAGAAGGGACTGAATTAATGTTGGACTGTGGAGCAAGTCGATGAGGTACAACATAATGCTGTGAGTAGTTTGATATAAATACCCTAATTTATAAGTGATCCATACTAAGTTGTATATTTTTTTTAGTAAAGAGATATAACATAAAATACAATCTTAGGATTGTCTCGCTCTTAAAACAAAGTAAAGTAAGCAAAATGTTAATTAACATACAACAACTTATTAAAACTACGTGTATAAGCTTAAAGACGGCTAGTTCTAATAATTTTCCCTGTCATACAAATAACGTATAAGAATTATTGTTATTGTGAAATAAAAGCATTTATCAAAATATTCGATAAGAAAGTACACCAATGTACAAATATACAAATGTATTGCAAAGGTCAATGTACGATTTTCTGTTGAATGAACAATAAACTGGTATAATTGATACAGTAAACTAATTAAGTCAAAAAGATATAGTTTGAGTCATTACATAATCTACATAAGTCGTAGTTCTTGAAAGCTTATCTTATATTTTAGAGTAATATGTAACTTAGATCACTTCTAAACTAAGGTGTCTATTATATTGTTTGTATATTGTATTCAAGTGTCAGTAATGTTTTCTCTTAGCTTCCTGTTAGAAGCTTCGTAGAAGGCAAGTTAGAGGGAGGTAACATTAAGACGTAATAGATTTACAGTATGTGGACGAGTTTTTATTTATGTTTAATACTTTGTAAGTCCACTATGACATTGTGAAATGGGTAACAGAATTTGTATTAGTTTTTTGTATGTTTGTATATGACAATGCTTCCCGTATTATCATAAGTTTGTAAATATACTACAAATTCAATTGAAACCAAAAGCTATGTAATATGTTTGTACCCCATATTTTATTACACCGTATTAGCTTGCTTTTTTTCTCTGTAAAGAAACTTTGCTTTTCGCATTGTTCATCATACCTTTTTGCACTTTAAATAAAGAAGCCCCATAAATTGGTGAATTGCAAAGTCAATATTAAAATATTTATGTCCAAACGCATGTTTTGTGATGATAAATGATCCGTATCCAATACTTTTTAGTTCAGACCTAAAAAAAACAATGAAAAAAAAATATGCATAAAAAATATACATACAAAAAACAATATACACATCACAAATGCTTTAGGTCAAATTGAGCCATAGATTAAAGAGAATTGCGAAATTCGCTATCGTTTTTGTTGTGATATCAGTTTACTTGAAACGTGTGTCTCCTGTTGTGACTATTGTGTTGAGTGTTATATTAAGATGCTTTCTGTTTGTTTTTTAATCTATTTTTTAATTAATTGAAACTAAAATTTAAATTCAGAACCGGTTAACAAACAAACCAATTGGTACATACCAGTCCTAAAGCAGAATTATTTCTTTGTTGCTGCTCTTAAGATTTATTATATATAAAAAGACCTTCACCGAGCGAGTTTATGGATGAAAAGTATTTTATATTTAATTGTATATTATGTCAATAAACATATTGCAAATTCATTGGCTAAAATAAACGATTATGATTAAATGATTAAATAATGTGATTTCACTGGTTTTGTTAGCAGATAAATGTCCATATCCATCGAATGTAAAGCCTTAAAATTTGAAAACGTTATGTTTACTATTTTTCCCGTCACAACGCTTGGTTAGGTATGTATAAACAGATAAATCATCAATCATATGCGATGTTACATGCCTATTTCTCCTTGAATAAGACAAATTTTGGTTTAACGTTCGCTTGTCCTATTCTATAATGATATTCATACAAGTGGGTGTTATTTTAATAATCATTACACAATTTATTGATTGCCATCACCCGTAATGCAATATTCTTTAATAATAATCGATATGAATATCGTTTTTTCTGTCGCGTTGAGTTTCGAGATTTGATAGACAACGACTTCTTAAAGTTAAGAAGCCGATTTTAGGTTCATTGGCATCTGATTTTCATTGTTTAAAGTTTGTTATGAATGTCTGAACAAAATGATATGGTTTACTTTAAATAGCTGTTGTTGGAAATATATAACTCATATTTTACACTGAGAAATTTATTCCACTTAGACGATTTGCCTTTTATCGTAGCTTGTATGTTGTTTTTGTTTTGTTAGAAATGTAATTGTGAAATTAGATTTGGTTAAAAGTACCATAAAAAACCATCGACGAGATATTGAAACTTTTTGATAATGAAATATGATTTTGGCGACTAAAACATCTTGATTTGAAACTATTGTATATATTGATTTTTTTTTAAAACACAATAAACGACATCTCAAAAACATCCTTTTCTAGATAATTTTCACTAATAATTAATATTTTTTATATTGGAGAGCAAAGAACCATTAACAATATCTCTTCTTGTCTTAGAAGTTCTTGTCTTAAAATCGGTAAGGACTATAAATGTCGAATTATACTTACTGTATATCGTAACAAAAAAAAGGAAATGTGAACATTGATAAATCAAACGACTTTTTGAACTACCTGTTCATAATTAGAATGATGCGTGAAAAGCTGGCCGTAATTGAGATATTAGGGAATATTATATATTGCAGCCATAAGTTATTATGTTAGAGCATCATATGTTGTAATGTAAGACGTTAAAAATATTCATCTTATTTTGAGCAGCTTCAGAATTCAGTAAATTATTTTTATACAGATTCGTGTACATCCCCATTAAAAATAGAACCCAATATACAAGAAGGTACAGTTAGTAAAGTTACTCGATGGCACACAATGACGCAGTTATTGATAGTAAAAATTTAAATGAGATTTTTCTATCAATACCTATGTCATGCTGTTTGAAAAAGTTGGTTGGAACCTGGCGAAATTTGTAGTCATGACTCAAAAAAAAAAATTTATTCTTCCAATATTAGGAGTAAAAATAGAAAACGCGTCGTGATAGTATGATATAGGTTTACCTACAATGCAGACTCAGTTTTATAACAAAGTACGTTAGATTTTTTCGCAATTTTGCAACACGTTATCTCCCAGAATAAGTTAGAAATCTCATAAATATCTTCTGTTCAATCTAGGCTTATCACAACCACAGTCAAACTCAATACAATCAGTATTCATTTATCTTCTAATGCAATATTTAAATGCAATTTAGTTGTAAGTTTTAATAGATATATAATTTGGTGTGCTACGGAACGATCATAGTAAAGGGACCAGAATGTTATTGGTATTGTCATTTAATGTGTTGTATAGATATAATTTTATATTTTAATTGTGTTGTGTTCTTGAAATCCAATCTATAAATATTAACGAATTTGCATAATTTAAATAAATAAAATTAAATGTTATATATGTCGTGGCTATTAAGTTGGCCCCTCAAACCACATCAGTTTTGAATATATCCTTAGTATTTTATTTGTATGTAATGAATTTTATAATAAAAGAATATACTATACGTTTTAAACTAATACGGATGCTGGCAAAAAAAACACTTGAATATTGGCTGATAATATGTGGTACTACTGTATTTTATTTTGTTTCAAGAATTTAAATATTCAATATAAGTTTCAATGTTTAGGCAAAGGCAAAGGCTTTTTAACGGCCAGATTCCCATGCTCAGCTAATTGAAAGCATTCAAAAACTCACGTGGATTACGAACCAGGCGTTCGCTATATACGGATTGCTTGTAAGCGGATCAAGCGGAAAAGACCAACCGCTTTTTGTGACCGCATGATTTTTAGCGGAGTTAAATGTATGGGGTAGAACCATTCCTAAAACTGTAGATTTTGTTAAAATTATATACTAGGTTCAAGTAGTGTTCTTAAAAAATCCTTGTGAAACTTTCTTGTAACATGCAATCTAGTCAGGAGTTTACGAAATTAATCACTTTTACACATACAAAATGTCAATTTTTTTTGCGGGCGTCTGTAACAATACGTGTTAAGAAATAAATCTCTTTTTATCTAAAGTTTGAGTAAGTAATCTTGCAGTGGATGTTTAGGCCGTTGAGGGGTTAATTTAACTAAATGTCTAAAAGATACATAAGTTAATGTAAATAACACCCATGTCATGTTAACGGTGTAACAAAATGTCTGTGCTTAAATAAAAAATATATTATGGTACTTATGATTTAATTTATTGAGCTCTTCTCTGGATAGATCATTTTTGTTTCCTTCGAAGCTTGTTATCTTCTGTTGCAAAAGTCTGCTCTGGTCGGTTGTAACGACGTGCTGCACGTGACGATCCGTAACTATCCCATATCCTATCCGTATATCCGATATGATTACTATGTCGAGCAATTTGTTGCTTAAATTTTGATTTATAGGCGATCCGATGTTGAAAAAATGCATTAATAAAAATGAATATCCTCGGCCTATCATCAGAAATTTAAGTGTATCCAGTATTTTAGATATTGGAAACACTTAGTTATATTTAAAAATAACATGGCAATCTTGAGTTTATAGAAGAAATTAAAATTGATAAAAACTTAAAGACACTACGGGTTGTACAAATAAAATACAAAATTAGTGTCATCAATATATTAGAAGTCGAACTGTGAGACGATGACGATGAGCCTGGCAACGGCGCTGCCTGCAAACATCGAACGCTGGTGTAGTGACATCGTGAGCTCCAACTCCGCAACCTGATATTAACCGAATAAAAGCTATTATACTGTTGCCATTCAACGATTAATGCCCAGTTTGAAAAAATAATTTGGATATTTTTATAATACTCTCAAACAGCTTTACAGTATTGGATGACAAACAAGTAGACTTATTTTGGAATAAAGTTTGTCGGTAGGTGCCGAGTACTTGCAAACCTATAACAGATTTCACAAAATGAGATTGAATTTTAACCAGCAAGAAAATGAGAAACCTAATTTTTCACACTATTCTAGTGACTAGTTTACCGAGCAACAATTTCTTCTCCATGATATGCCCGATTAATCGGCTATTCGTCTTGCGACTCGGCTAGTTCAAGCTTTCTAATTTGTAGACTTTCAGAGTTTAAAAACTGTTAAAAAATATAGTGCAACACTAACCTGCGGTCCTTCCAACGAACACTGTAGAGATATCACGCATATATTTGCCATGGGACGCATGCTGCAAAATGTTTAAATGTGAATCAAAAAAAGTGTTAAACTGTGTATAGAAGTAGGTACATACGCTCCTTACATAGAAATGTCGTTAAAAATAACAGTGAGGACATACAGCTCTGAAAGGAAGAATTTTCAAGAAACCTCTTAGTAAATACTCGATCAGCACTAGGCGATTAAACCCCTTAAGGTTTTCCTTACTTTTAAGCGTGCCAACCTGGATTAAATTACTTATTCTGTACCTAGATTTAGCTTTCCTATCCTTTAATCTTCACTTCACTCGGTCATCAGCTTCCTTGGTGTTTTTTTAAGAGGTCAGCGAACAAGCATAAGGCTCTTGATGGTAAGAGATAACCGTGGCCTATATACATCATAGTTGTTATAGATTGGTCGCTGTCCTGTGACCGAGATTTTTAGCCTATTGTACAAGTCTACCGGCTACCCTGCCCTCCGGGCCTGAACTCGAGATAGTCATTACGGGTTCAGCAATAAGGAATAAGTAAGGCGGTTGATGCCCTACCTTAGCCAGTTGTTGCACAGCTTTCTACCACCAGTGGTCTTGTTAGTGATGACCTATATTTTAACCAGAGCTCGCCTCTTATAAGCTGGCTGGCGGAGAGTAAGATGGGAACCCGGGCCAACAAGGGGTGTGACTAGTTCCACGACACTCAGCACTCTGTTCACATTAATGGGCACGAACCTATCGTATGATCTTGTCTAATAAGTTTTTTAGATGGGTACTCGAGCAACGTCTGATTGGTGTATGCTTAAAAAGGATTGAGATTAAAAAAATGTCGCACCCAAAGCAGTTGAGGTCAGCCGGCTTGACGCCCGGCGCTGCGTTGGCGCTGACGAGACGCAGGTCGAAGCTCACCACCGAGTCGCGCCACGCCGGTCCGTGCATCGTGAACAAATCCACCTGCGGTAACCATTACCATTTAATTAAGATGTGTACAGGAGTTATATCAGAATAATTGAAGGGTGATTTCAATTTAATTTGTGTCAGATGTATATTACCTAAATTAGGTAAGTGACAATGCCAGTTTAAACACTAATAGCCTCCTCGGCAAAATTAGATACGTCACTCTCAAGATGCATCGCCTTTGTGATCTATTGGTTCAGGTGCTTGGACATGACTGCATGAGGTCTGGGGTTCGAATCCCAGGTCGGGCAACAAAAAGACAATTTGGGTTTTCCAATTTTCTAATAAAAAAAATTGTTCGCGATTTGATAAGTGCCTGGTTGGCGATAGGCTTGCCACCTATCACATTGTGTCCAGGTTGTGCCTCTGTCTACCTCTTCGGGGATATGGGCGTGAAGATACACCCTCAAGATGCAATTCAAATCTTTATACGATAATAGGCAAAAAGTTAACCATTCATTAAGAGAAACTAATAAATTTTATCTATAATGGTAAGTTTTCGATCATTTTGCTAAGGAATTCATAAGGCTTCGCCTGTAACCCAAAAATTAAAAACTGCTTTGTCTTTTAATTGGGACTTGTGAAGAATATTGACCAAGAATACTGGAATGCTACTAGTTTTGTCCTCACCACCAGTGCACCGCTACTTGTGTTTTCATCCCATTTTCAAGGTAAATATACTTACTCGGATAGTCACTAATCAAAAAAGAAACATCAAATTTGTAGGATACGATCATTGTAAAGACATATTTTAAGTAATTTTCTACTGAATCGAACAATGTGCTGGTGTTGGATCTTGTGGGAATTTATTTATTCCTACACCATACTTTAAGCATTTTCTTGAGGATCTAAATTCTAAATCATCATACGCTTCCAGTTTCAATTAAAACCGAAAATCACCAATAAACCATTCTAGAATACATCTAGATGCGAAGCAAGCTGATAAGGAAGTTTTTTTTTCTATAGTGTGGTTCTTTTTAATATACCTAATTATACTCACTGAGCCTCGTGGCAAGAATATGTTGGCAACGAACGTGATAAAATTGTAGCTGTATACGCTGGGCCGCTGCAGACACGCCCAGTCTGATACGCTGCACGCGCGTTGCACGCGGTTGCACTTACTGAAACATACGTTTTGATAAAATAACCTACAGAACTGTGCCTGTGAAAATATCTAATTGTGTATTGAGATTATATTAGCTTAAATAAACGTTTCGCGTGTCTTTATCTAGGTAATATGGCCGAGATGTTAGGTCAATTGTGCAAGTCTTCCGGATACCCTACCCTTGAACCGGAACATCAAATATTACGTAGTAGCTGTTAATGTCTAGCGATACCAAGTTTGCTGAGTCAGCTACTCTTAATATAAAAATGAATCGCCATTTCGCGTAGTCAGCGCATCACGCCTGAACGGACTGACCAACTTTGCTAATTATTTTTTTATTGTGTTCGTTACTGTCAGGAGAAGGTTCGCATAAAAAGAAAAATCGCAGGGAAAAGGGGCAAAACAATGCTTAATTCCATAAAAACGATTAGTAGCTGTCAATGTTAAGTTCGCTATACGAAGTTCGCCGGCTAGTATTTTATAAAAAAAAATAATTACGTATATTTTAATAATAATAAAAAATATTAAAATGTAAATTGATTCAACCCATGTGCCTCTCTCTGATGGTTGGAACGTCATGCTTGGACGGAACCAATGGAAATTCTATATTTGTTGTAAAATGGTTTCTCGTTGTTACTTGAATACCTACATCTTAACCATGCTCTTATTTAAAGTTGATATTTGTTTTAAGAGCGAGTAAGTAAATATCCAGTGTCTAGTAATGTTTCGTTAACCGCTTAGATATACCTACAAAATTATATCCAACTATTTAGTTATTAAATTAAACTTTATGAATAAATAAATTAATATCCATCGAAACGTAATAAAAATAATTATATGCTTCTGTTATGGTTGTGTTGTGCTAGTGAACGATCTAATACATAGACATTAATAGTTGTATACGAGTAGATATCGGAATAAACGTAGGTATACACTAATCACATAAATCCGGAAATATAGACATCAATATCCATTATACAAATCCCCGTCGGAAGTCGAAACCGAACATCGCTGTTAGTAATTGGATCTTGGCTTATACTCTAACTCCTCAGCCATCGAGGCGGTGAATGAGAGACAAGAAAATAAAAATCTTACTGTTTGCCTTCCAGTCTATATCCAGGCGGACAGTCGATATGGTGGCAATGGTAGCTTCCGCGAGTGTTTTGACACACGTTGCCTTGCGCTGGATCTCCACACAAACCTTCTGAATCTTGTTCGCACTCATCGACATCTAAGTGGAAAAAAATGTTACATCTCAGGTAAGCATAGGTACTTTTTACTCGTTACTTTATAAAAGATAGCCACAACTTTGCATTTCGGTATTTATGCATATAGCAAGTCATTGAAAGTACTACGAGAATATATTAAGAACTGCCTTTTAACTCAGTCTTGTGAGCAACGCGACACTAAAGACATACCTAGTTACTGTAGCTATGCAGTACCTACTTTGCGGAAGTAAAGCGTACCACCTTAACCCCTAATATATGAATAATATGCATCCATATTTTAGAAGTTAAGGTGACGATGATTTACATTATTTATTCACCAGTGCTCACCAACGTTTCACTTTAAAATGATAAATTATACGAAAAATCACGTTATGTCAGCATCACATAGAAATGCAAAACTGTTATTTTGAATTTTGAACCAATTGAACATCTTTCACATCATACGAGTAGAAACAGGTCGATTTTTACATCAGGGAGGAAACAATCACGATTAGGCTTTATTGCATAAAGCCGCGTGAACACTCGTCTCTATTCTCAGGTTGTTAAAAACGTTACCTATGCAGCTGCGCCTGTCGTCGGCGAGCCGGTAGCCCGCGGGGCAGCCGCAGCGGTAGGAGCCTGCCGTGTTGTGGCACTGCCCGCCGCACAGCCGCGCCCCGCCCGACCCCACGAACTCCGCGCACTCGTCGATGTCCACACAGGTACTGCACAACCGTAATTCGTATTTCAGGCAAGTAAACATTGGAGAAGTTAACGCAGGTTCCCTTAATTTTACTCTCTTTTCCAAAAGCAATGCGGCAAAATAGAGAGTGCCTAAATAAAATACACATAGATTCTAAGAAATGGATCACGTATTTGCAATTGCAGGATCTTTCTAACAAATCGCCTCTGTGGTCTAGCAGTCCAGCGTTGACTTGATTTCTTGAAGTCCCGGCTCGGGCAACCAAAAAAGTGGAAGATATGTATTTTCAAATTTATAATAAAAATGACGTTCCCGGGATTGGATGTTATGTGCCCGGTTGGCGATAGCATTGTCATCTACGACGTTGTGGGACTTAGTGTCTTGTCAAATATATGGGCTTGAAGATAACTACTTGCTAACAAAAATATACCAAAATGTTACTTGTTTATTATTATCTGTTATTATCGACTAATAACAAGCCCACTCTGACTTCACACACCGTTTTTTAGGCGCCGAAGGGAGTCGGGTTTACTGTTGCAAACTTTTTCAAGTGGAAGCATACCGCTGCTACAGTATCCTCAGGAGGAATTAACATAGCCGTGCTAGCAAACCCTCGTCGATATTCACACAAATTTAAGCGGTTAACACAGTCGTGATTTTAAAGACCGAGTTTGTTCCTTCATCAATACATGTTGTTTGTCCCGCAAATCTTAATATACCTGTTGTCTGTCTAAAGCTTGTAGCCCCTGCTACAGTAGCAGCAGTATCCTCCCCAAGAGTTGACACAACCTTGCTTACAAAGTCTAGATAAGTCTGTAGTCTATATTCTCATCAATATCCAAACTAAGATTAATGGTAATCAGTCTTGGTTTTAGAGACCGAACGTGCTTATTGACTCGTCAACGCCTGTTGTTAGTTCTGCCTTACTTCACATACCTGTTGTCTGTCCCAAGCCGGTAGCCCCTGTTACAGTAGCACCGGTACCCTCCCCAAGAGTTGACACAGCCGTGCTGACAAAGTCCGGGTGAGTCCGCACACTCATCAATGTCCACACAAACTTGAGCACTTGACGGGGCATTACGGAAACCAGCGCTACACTCGCAATGGAATGAACCAACTGTGTTTACGCACCGACCATTGTAGGAACATGTCTGTAATATAAACACAAAGTAAAATTATTTAAATTAATTGTAGATGTCCAAAAATAAGTAAGGAACCAAGTTAGGGAAGTTTTTTGATATTTAGACGTAAGTTTGAACTGATACAATATTATCTATGCATTTTCGAATTTCTGTCTATTATAATACTGAATCTACGATTTCAAGTATTGAATGTCTTTTCTAAACCAAATTGGGGCTTTTCAAATCCTTAAAACCATAATTTTTTTCTTTATATAGAGAGAAAAGATCGTTCACATTCGGATTCGACAATAGTCGGTTGAAACAAACTAGTACTGAGGCGACAAGTAATGTCTATAATTTATTCAATAAAAATTGACAGTGCTAAAGATGTTAAAGTTACGAGCATTCTTACATTCCCGTAGGCGCACTCGTCGACATCCTCGCAGGAGTTGTCGCGGATGCGGTGTCCGCGTGGACACTGGCATGAGTACCCGCCGAAGAAGTTAGAGCACGTCTGTTGTGGACCGCACTCGGACGTCTGACGCTCACATTCATCTATATCTAAAATATATCAACGCAAATGAATGCTTTAGTGGCTTCGGCTTCATCCGTATATTAAAGTTATAGCCATCCAATTATATTAGTAATCCAGATTTTTTAAGGAAGAAGATAATTCACTATCTAGGACTAGATTTGATATAATTGTTGCTTCCTTATATTGGGTAAGAGGAAGCTCTCTCAATCCATGTATTTATGAATATGTCCTGCGTAATACAACAAATTTACAAAAATGTTGTTGTTCAGCTAAATAGAAGCGTGAGGACGTCAATGAAATAGAAGCGTGAGGATGTTCAAATGTTGGATGAAAAGAGACAAAGGCAACAAATCTGAAACCGTTTTGCCCTTATTTCAGCAAAATCAGAATATTAAGACAAGGGCCGCAAACACAATAGTAATAAGTAACACTAATGACGAAGTCCATACTATTTTAATATTAAAGAATTAAGAATAATGTACGAACCTTCACAAAATTTCTCGGCGGTCAATTTATAACCCCAAGGACACGCAGTGACTATAGCACCAGAATCAGGAAGCCGCTTGTGGGTAGGTGGCATACGTCTCGGTCCATTCTGTCCGTATTGTGCTCCTACTGTTATTACAGTGGACTCTGGACGAACAACTACTCCGTCTCGAGAGCCTGAAACATTTCCACATCAATTTCTATTTATCTACTGTTACTGAATACTTAACCTGCAAGAAAATCAATGATTACCTTTACCCTAGACACCTATGCTTTTTCATCTGTCAAAAATATATTTAATCATATTTGACTGAAATTAATCAACTCTCTTGAAGATATCACAATCTTAGGCAATTGCTGTGTTGTACAAAGACAAGCACTGATGACACCGCCTAAATTATAAAACTGACGAGTAATTCTAGTAAAGTGTACTTTGTGATACGTGCGTACAACAGACAGACAATCTTCTTGTGATATCACTTACCATGACTAGCCGGTGTCAGTTCCCGACATCTCCATCCACAAACACAGCGATATCCTCCCTCTGTGTTTACGCAGTCCTCATGTGCTGCACAGCTAGCTCTATTCAAGGCACATTCATCTATATCTGTAAATACCAGTCAAATCAGCATCAAATAATGGAGAGCACACATCTTGATCATAAAGAGATTCTTCACAAATATTGATAGTTTAAAAGCTGTTTCACTATTTAACCAACTTTACGAAAAGGCGAAGGTCAATCGTTTGACATCTATATTTTTTTTATTATATCAGTTCATTTAATCATAATTTGTGTGTAATTCAAAGATAGTCCCATTATGACCAAATCTGGATCTGATTCTATTATCAAGAAAATCGAGGAAAGTTCTAACTAAATGTTTTGTTCACTTGGCTTACGTAGAGACTGTGGCTGCATAATATTATTTTAGAAAAGAACTAACAATCGAGGTACTATTCAACTACGAAACAATTAGTCAAGGAGGTTTAATAAGTATGGTAGATTGTCAGCTTTACTGAAACAGCAGGCAAAGTCTACGCCACACACTGTGGCTGGCGCAGTATTTCCATATCCAAAGTTAAGGGTTGTAATAAAGAGTTTTAATGGTAAAAGTACAATGCAAAATAGCCTTACCAACACATCTTCCTTGACTGGAACTATAGGTGTAACCTATATCACAAGATGTGGCTGACGGAACATTTCCATAGGGATGAGGCAGCGTATGCCAACCAGGTGGAGTATATCTGTCAGTAGCAGCTGTGAAATTTTAGAATTGCAATTGTGATTATGAAGAAAATGTCTAATTTATTTTTCTATAGTCGTAATAAATAGCAATCCTGTAATTATATCACAAATGTAGAAGGTCAGCCTTACGGCCCATTTTTGTTTTAAATTTTCATCCAACCGCTACATTATGAATTCCGGTTAGAAACAAAAAAAGTTCAACCTGATTTGATACAATGAAATGAGCGGAAAGTTAGTATGGTATGAGAAAAAGCGTAGGGTGAAGTATAAAGAGGAGCCTATCATTGGATACAGCCTTGGGAAACTCTTACACACTTGGCACTTGATACTCTACTACGGATGGTAATCCGTAAATTGCCGGTAGGAGTGAACTATTTATGTAAAAAATCTTACCAGCAGTAGTACTTTCAGTTGTGTAAACGAAAGTTCTAGGAGTCGTAGTACTAGTCGTAGTTGTTGGAGCTCTTGTTGTAGTGGTAGTCCTTGTTGTAGTAGTAGGTTTGGTAGTAGTTCGGGGTGGTGGAGAGGTGGCGACGACACACCAACCAGACGAGTCTCTGGTGAAACCGGCTATACAGTTACACTCGTAACTTCCCTGCAGGTTATTGCAAATTTCCATGGTATTGCATATGTGTCTGTTGGCCTTACATTCGTCTATATCTGAAATAGTTGTTATTCTTTAATTACTATGACTGTTCCTCGTTACACTTCCACTTTTTAGACTAGTTCCATAACTAAGATAAATCAGCATCTTCACGATCATCGCGTTTTTTGTTATAGGAGCTAGACGAGAATTATCGAATAAAATAGTTAAAATTTGTCTCCATCGATCTGTAAACTTTTGATAGTTGATGTCTTTCTCTAATAAGAAGTTATGCTGGATTTTAAACCTCAAAATAAAGTATCAACAGTAACCTAAGATTATATAAGTATTTTTGCACTTAAAAAATATCTCAAGAAGAAATATAACTTACCAACGCATTGTCCGCGTTCATCTCTTTCATATCCATTCAAACAGAAAAGGCGGTTTGCATCAAAATTTTCATCGGGTGTATCTTTTCCAATAACATTTGTCCATCTGTCTTTCGGTATATCGCTAGTATCAATCCCATAACTTCCATCTGGTTGTCGTTCTCTCTCAATAGTATTTATATCTTTAGGTGTTGTTACTGTAACTTCTGTAGGTATTATAGGGATGTTATCGTTGGGGTCGCCCCGCCTTCTGTATGTGGGTTGTGTTGGTTGTTCAGTTGTTGTAGGTCTAGGGCGGTATGGATTTAAGCCACTTATAGGACGATATGGATATCTATTGTTTGGTCGTGGATAGTAGTTAGGACGGTAGGGATATATATATGGTGGTGTATAAGGTCTTGGTGTTGTGCTAGTTGTTGTTGTAGTGCTAGATGTTGTTGTGGATGTTGTTGTTGATGTTGTAGTTGGTTTAGGAGTTGTAGTTGTTGATGTTGTTGTTGGTCTCGGGGTCGTTGATGTTGTGGTTGGTCTTAATGTTGTTGAAGTTGTAATCGCTGTTGGGATTGTTGGTAACTCAGAATTTGTTTCTTCGCTGAAATTAAGTTTAATTAATTTCTAACTGATAATTGTTATTCTGCAGATCACACAGGAAATTAATTTATTAGAAATAAGCACTCCCATTATATTTTTGTTTCACTCATTTTTAAGTTCATTAATCAATATGTATCTACTATCTATTGTGTACAATAAAGAGATGACAATTTAAAAATAATGTCAACAATAAATTCGTCTTCGATTTTTATATTTAATGATAATTATATTTTTATCTGAAATCATAAACTTTATACACAAATTTGGTCAAGGTTTATTAGGATTACTTAAAGGCTCTCTTCGATCTGCATAAGATAATTTTGGACTTTTTTAGGAATATCATATGATATTGAAATCGATTAAGCAGCTTAATCTTAAGCAAAGAAGCACAAAACAATCTCGTACTTTGTCAATTTCGTGCCTACAAAGTTGTCCTTACTATACTGCGTATCATTAATGAATGATGAATATACTTACTCAGAGTATTCATAATCGTATTCATAAACTGGTGGCACAGGAGTAGTAGATGTAGTGACTGCGCGTCTTGTGCAGGAAAAAGAACCAAGGACATTCAAACAGTGCAAGCCAGCCGCACAGTTATCTAACTTTAGGGCACATTCATCAATATCTGTAAAAATGTGTAACTTTCGTCATCATGCCATAGGAGGATAAAAAAAATAGAAAGCTTCCTTTTTAGCCCACTACAAAAAGGAGTAGGTTATCAATTCAACTTATTTTTTTATGTGTGTGTTAATCCATTATTCGGCCAATACCCAACCGATTCTGATGGTTCTTTTTTTTTAGAAAAATAGGTCATGATTCTGAGGTGAACTACCTCCTTAATAAGTTTTATCATGATCAGACTAGTGGTTTTTGGCTTTAACCTAATAGTGCATACGTTTTTTTTCCCGAGGTCTTTAGAAAAGTAAAAAGTTATGCATCATTAAATGTAACTCAAAAACTGCTTGAAGGATCTTAATAAACCTTATGTGGGACCATTTCGTCTTCATTTTTTGTCTTTATCAAATCGCAACGTACCGAATGAAATATGAGTAGTTATCGGTTTTTGCATTTTTTCTGCTCTTAATTATTAGTATTTGCAAAGTAACAAGGACGTGTGTTTTTAGATTGTAATGCATGATTAAACTTAGACTTGGTTAATTCAAGCATAGCACTTTTCCCAGCTTTTGTTAAAATTACAAACAGTCGGTTCTAGGCCGAGGTGAAATATTTTCTTTTGTAATTTTTTTCCCATCGGAATAAGATGAAAGTGAACCTTAATGCCTAATATGCCCGAAGTCCCTGGTTCAAATCCAGTCGACGTAGGTATTTTAAAATGTTTGATAGAAAAACTTATACGATTAGTACAAACCTACACAAGATCCCGTGGAGGAATCCAACTCGAAGCCATTCTTGCAGCGACATTCGTGAGCTCCATAAGTGTTGATACAATTTTGAAACTGGTCACAAAGGTGGGTTCCTTCACGGCATTCATCAATATCTAAAAACATTGCTTTTATTGAAGCACTGGCTATGTCACTCTAATTTCTAAAACTGTTAAAAATAGTAATTTACTAACACAAACTATCAAAAATGTTTAGTTTTAAAGAAGTAAAATCAAATATGTCACTCGGTCTAAGCCGCATGAACAAAGTTTTAGAATAAAATTTAGGACCTGTATTATTTATTTATGTACCTAAGTACATACAAATAATACCTACATACGAGTACATACATACCTACAAATTTATAAAATTGGAGTGTGTTTGCTATTATTACAAGGCGGTTATTTTAAATAACAGCTTTTTACTACATGCATATAAATGTATATGCTGTACATTTAGCAAAATAACATTTTAAAATTCTTGCTTGTCTGTTTGTTCCGGCTAATCTCAGAGTTGGTTGGACCGATGCAGGGGATTTTCACTGGCAGGTAACTGAAGTAATAAGAAGTAATCTTCAACGCGAACAAAGTCGCGTGCACAACTTATAGTCTTATTTTTATATATAAAAATGAACCCCCATTTCCCTTAGTCACGCGTGAATGGATGAACCAATTTTGTAAATTCTTTTTTGTTGTGTTACTTATTGGTAGAAGGAGTATCATGTGAAATGAATATTTTAATATTCATAAATCATAATTAGGACAGGGAAAAGTGTGTCGGCTCAGCTAGTTGTAAATAATGAAAGCATCAAGCAAACAGATGATTTACCTAATCGTGAAAGGTTACGTGTGTATAAAGTATTTTTTTTAATTAAAATACCGAGTGAATAGTCAAATAAAGTACGACGCTGAATGTACCTTCACAAATATTGGCTCCTGGTCTCATCCGTGTGCCTTCTTGGCAGGTCTTTCTTGCTAATCTGTAAACAAATCACAAAAGATTCACTCTTCCAGTTCAGTTCAGATTCATACACAGACACATTGATAGGTACATTGATACACATTGTCAAGCACGTTACATGTACTCATATTCATGTATATGACAAACTATGATCGTCCTTTTATTTGTATAACCTCACCAAATGATTTGTCATAAATATTAACACACTGTACATACAGGTAACTTGTAAAGTTTCTTCCAAATTTTCTGCATAACCGATCAGACCGGTGATTGAATAATAGCTTTGTACCCATATATGGCTTACCTATGTAACAAGCCAATGGCAAACAATTACATAAAAAAAATATGTATAATACACTTATGAAGCTCGGGAAAGGGTGAAGGGAAAAATTTAACGTTTACTCTTAAATTCTTTTATAATTGAAAAAATCCTCAACGTATGTTTGAAATGAGATGTACTTACGTACTAACTAACTTACTTTGGTAAGGTGCTAATCTTGGATTTGCAGTTATAGGCTCCAGGTAAGTTAATGCACACTTCTGTCCGTTTGCAAATCTCAGTGCTTTCTTCACATTCATCAATATCTGGAAAGGAAATACAAAAATTACATGATTTATCGTCCCTACACTCTTTAAAAACAAAATAAAGACAGCTTTAACTGGGTTTAGTATCTTTAATAATTTGCACTGACATGAAAAATAAATCATAACTTCTAACCAAATCAAACCAAAAAACAGTATTTTTATCTTTAGTTTCAAAGCCCTGATGATGCTGTAAAAAGTGAAACCGGTTGGCTATAGAGTAACGAAAGATTTAAATAAAGTGTATAGTGGATAAGTACAAGTGTTTACTTAAAAAAAGTGTGTAAAAACAAATTTAATAAAAAATGTTGAAACACAGTTATGAACAACCTCTGAAAATTTGTTTGTTATTAGACCATCTAATACAAAGTGCAAAAACATGTCGACATTTGCTGTAGCGAGAGATTCATATGTTACCTTCACAAATTCCTGTAGCAGAGTTAACCTTGAAACCTGGAGCACACCTCTTGGAGACGTGGTCCTGACAGAAATAAGCGCTGTGCGTATTGATGCAATACTGCGACAATCGCTGACAATCGTCCAAATGTTCTTCACACTCATCGATGTCTGAAAAAAAATTCCGTCAATACTATTATTTTTATCGCTAGACCATACTACCCCAAAGTGGTACGTATACCTATCAACCAGTACACGAAATTCAATTAAATTGCGTAACTAAAATCAATTTCCGTAAAAAAAATATTTGATTATGATGCGCCTGAGTTGAAAATCACCTTTGAAAAGATATTTCTCATCAGATCTAGTCCCAATAACTGAAGGGTAAATATCATTAAGGGATTGAGAAGCGAAATTGCATACTCTGTTAAAGATATCTTCTAAATTTTACAAATTCAAAAGCATAGAGCCTCTTACCAACTAATGCGTTCTTACCTTTATATTCGCCATTTTATCATAAAATGGCGAATATAAAGGGAATTTAGCGATTTCGAATAAACAAATCAAAACGTGGAGCATCAAATGATGCCTTTGCATTATGTGTGCATAAATTGTGAAAATGATGCGAAATACTGTGTTAGATTAACAATTCTCGCGCTTTTTTTCTCGCGTTTTTCCAGTCTCCAAACAATTTTGTCAAGTGTCTGTTTAGAACATGTTTAGAACTTATACAGGAAACATTCGTTCTACAGGTATCAATGTAGTAAAATGTAATACAAAAGAGAATAACATCTGGGTAGTTGCAGGAATACGTGCTATTAGTTTCACTTACCAATACATTCGTCATCGGGTCCAGCCCTAAATCCAGAAGGGCAAATATCATTCTTGGGGTTCGGCACCGAAGGAGCGGTATTAGTAGTGGGCCCTGGACCATCTTCTAAAAATGGCTTCCCAGGCTTTCCAGCACATTTGAACCCACCGATTGTATTCTCACAGAGGTATTTCGGACAGGGTGGCTTTGGAAGTTGACATTCGTTAATATCTGTAATTCATGTTATGAGAAATGGAATGGTATGTTACTCGAAAACAATTCTAATTTGTAATTTATGGAAAAATTTCTTCAGGTTTTAGAACTCGAGTAATATGTTTGGTTGAATACTAGTCACGCATTATGACGAATCTGCTGAAACCTACCTATCTTCCTTATCTGTGACCCGTAGGGAAACACAGACAGTCAGTTTATAATGTCTAGAATTCAGAAGCGCTAGGCCCAGGCGAACTCATAATTTTGCATAGTATTTGCATTGATTCATATTTTTCCGTGTTGGTCCGGGCTCCTTTGCAGAATGGACCATGTGCCTTTTTGCCATGCAGCTCGTAAAAGGCGAGCATAGGCTTACCATCATTACGATTTGACATCCTATTAGGTTGATAGAGCTTCGCAGCGACTCGCTGATTGGTACCATGACCTTACTTATTTCTGCTGCCGTAACGTCAGTGCTTGCCGTTGATGTGTTTTGGTACGAAGGGTAAAGTAACCGGTAAACTTACTTTATCTTGAAACCTAACATCCCGGCCTCAAGTTGGCAACGCTCTATTACCACCTTTGGTAATACTAGGCGTGAATTCCTTACCATCAGGAAATCCGTCTGCTTGTTTGCCTTCCAATATCATAAAAAAATCACTTAAAAATATTTCACGTTACGCACCGTCACAGACTTGGTTGACCAAATTTCGCTTGAAACCTGGCGGACAGCTGAGGCTGACGTCTCTCTTCTTTAGCGGTACACATTTGAATGCTCCCTCGGTGTTGTGACAGACAGTCCCCTCCACCGTACATAGATCCTCTATAGCTTCGGCACATTCATTAATATCTGCAACCACAAAACGGAATGAAATATCAGCATTTTGTCACATATGCGTACGCGTCCATATCTCATTCCTCTCATTCCTCTGCTCTTTCTAACAATGCCTTTTAAAAAGAATACCTTTACAAGATCTCTTGTCAGTCTGTAGTCTAAAACCTTCGCGACACTGGCATCGTATATGACCGTCCTCGTCTGAACAAATGTGAGCACACGAGTTCTTATTACATTTCTCTTTCGGTTTTTCTGTCGTGGTCGTCTCTGGCCTAGCCTCTGTTGTTGCTTCCAACTCTTCTGCCGCTTCCTGAAATCAAAAATGTGTAATGCAAACACAAATAAGCTAACTTACTGAACTGTAAGTCAAGAAAGGATTTCTTAGAGGTAAAGCATCCTTACAAGTTGTGTGCACGAAGAGCGAAGTGTTTGTTTTTGCGTTTTAAGATTGCCCCAAGATTGGGAATGCTCCAAGAGCAGATATGACAATAGGAATAGCTGACTTTAATGAGACAAAAGGTAGGCAGAGGCACGACTAGGGCACTCACGACTAACCGAAGACACTAAATCCTACAATTGGATAGGTGTCAAGCCTATCGCCAACCGGGCACACATCAAATCCCGCGCAATGCTATTTTTATTTTGATATAACTTTTTTTGATATAATTAAGCAGATAAATAATATTTAAATGGTCTGCAATGGTGACAGATACCGCAGAAGCAAGAAAACGATATGGCAAATCCTGGAGTTAGGTATTTTTTCAATTTATTTTTCTACAGAAGTCAAAACAAAAGAAAAAATAGACTTACCATACAACACTGATAGTAAGCATTTTTCCTCATGCTTGAAGTGGGACTGTAAAAGTCTCCAGGTGGCCCCCCGCACCCAAGCTTACCCTGGGACCCACCAGCAAGACGACCGAAGGAACATTCGTCGCAGCACATCTAAAATGATATGAAGTTCATGAAATATCTAAAGTAAGTACAGTAAAGTAAGACAAAACGCGTATTCGCCCTTCAAGAATCAGTTGTGACCTATTGCTTTTTTATGATATTGGAAGGCAAACAAGCAGATAGATTTCCTAATGGTAAGAAATTCACGCCGCCTAGAGACACCAAAGGTGATAATAGTGTATTGCAAACCTTAGGCCGGGATGTTAGGCCTAGAGCAAAACTAAGTTACCGGCTACCTTATTCTCCAAATGGGAATACGTCAACAGCAAGCACTGACATTACGGCGGCAGGAATAGGTAAGGCGGTGATGGTAAGGTGGTGATAAAGGTGGCTCAGGTTAAAGCAGACACCTCTTTCGATAAGTTCTGATGGTAAGACGCAACTATCAATTGGATGTAGTTAAGCAGAAAGGACCCAACCCACATGAACACCAAAATTGAGTGAAACATAATAAAGAGGTCATAAAGCTTAAAATATTTTCGTTTAGTAAGATCCTACAGATAAACAAAGCTATGACATTTGTATAATTATTAGATACTAACCCACATATATGACCAGCACATATTATTTATAAATATATAAACTTCAAAATCAATTATCTCAAAACTAGTAAAATGGGGATTGGATCCTTTCTGCTTAACTACGTCTAACTATACATATGGCTACCTCACAAATATGTTACCGATGTGTCATGACAAGATAGGTAGTGGTAAGGATCTTTAACCTTAAGTAACTAGCTATCTAGCAGATAGCTTACAGTCAAAGCTGGACTCGTCTAGACAATACCAATGTTGTGGCTCTATATTAACTGTGTTGGCAACACTACGTTTTATTTGGTCTGTTGGCGCCTAACGAACTCAACCAATGAGAAACGTCGTTGTATGGAGCCAACGACAAGCGTTGGCGCTAGAGCGTCACGCTTGACTTTTGGCGGAAGGGACTGGCATTCTCGGGCAGAGTATATAAAAACTACGTAATAAGAGGCAGCACTTCCATAGATACATAGCAAGCCCGAATTTGTATAAAGTTTACTTGAAAATGTATAACCCGTATAATTTGAAAGTAAGCTAAAGGCATTCAGATATAAGGCAACTAGTGTCATATGATTTGGGCGAATAAAAAACATAGCAAACTTATTTTTTTTATTTTTTGATATGAAAGTTGCGCTAAACTGTTCTCGGGCACAATTTCGAAGTGGTCGGACCTCTTTTGAGCAGTTATTTAACGTGCATTAATTGTTTAAATTTAAATGTAACTGTAACTTGAGTAAATTAAAGTTTTAATTCAAGTGGTTTTACTGGCTAGATAACAACTGGAATAGCCAAAATGGTGATAGAAACAAAAGATATCAATTAATAAAAAAGTAATTTAGAACCGGTTGTTTTTTCATTCAATAGAGCACAAAAAATAAGTACTTACCTTTCCAATTTCCGTTTTCGGAACAAGACATTGTTTTGCTGGAGCAAACTTCATACCCGCAGTGCAATCATCTTTCTGCCTGGAAGATTTATTCATTTATTTATTGTCTATGAGGAAAAGTACGCACTAAAATGATAAGCAGAAACGTTTTACGCTTAAAATGCCTACAGATTTTTTTAAAGTAAGCAGGGAAAAAATATATAAGCTGGAGATTTCCTGACAAAAACATACACGCCACTTGCACGAATAATAATGGTGCGTGCAAACGTCAGACTTACATCAAACCTCTGGCCTAGTCTCCAGACCAGAACCGACTATAGCAGCAGGAATACGTACTAAACCATCTCGGGATATAGGATACGTGAGTTTGGTATCTATAGGTATTTGTTTTTTTTAATAAAAAAAAGTAGCAGGGCCACCAGGGCACCCACGACTAAATTATAAAAAATTGGAAAAACCGAATTTTCTTTTTGTTGCCCGACCCGGGAATCGAACCCGCGACTCATGCAGTCAATTCCAACACCTGGACCACTAGACCACAGAGGCTATTAATGAATTATTTTTTTAATTTTATTAAAAAGCCATATTAAATCATAGTCTGTTAAAGGAATGAAGGTAGTCTTTCGAAAAAAAGGTTTGATTTCGTACGAACGAAACTGCGAAAAAAGTAACTATTCTTTAGTATAACATATACGTACAAAAATGACGGTTTTAAACTCTATATCATAGCAAAGTTCAATATATAAAAATTAATCTCCAGGTCATCGCATCACGCGTGAACGGAAAGGTAAATTTTGTTATTTCTATTTTGTCTTCGTATATTGTATTAGTTAGGTATTGTCAGACGTTTCAAATGAAAAAAAAAGACGGGTTGCACTCCGGCAGTGCCGGCAGAGGTGAATACTTGAATATTGACGTTGTGCATCGTTTATATTTTGGAACGGTTTGGGAATAATTTTTCACGAATTGCTTTATTTATCGTATGAAAGTTCTATCATTTGTGTGGTATAATACCTGCAATAGTTTTGTGCTTGATCGGACATTTTTGGATTCGCACTTTAATCGTACAAACCGTAAAATGTACTAGTACACCTTATTAGTACTATTAGTACCTACGTATTAATACTCTGTGCTAAACCATAAAACTTCAGTACGCTACCTATTAGTACGGCCACTTCATAATTTACCTCGGTCAGTTAAAAGAGATAAAATATTATGAAATATTTAATTTTTCAAACTTATACATACCTACATAATTCAATTCAATGTAATATATATGTGTAGATATATCGATTTTCCTTCTACTATTATTTCCTTTGTTAAACTTACAACTTTCGAAAACAGCTAAACTTCTTCACAATGCTGTACTGTAATTTCTATTAACTGAGAAACTATATAAATAATATAAATACACAAGTCGCAAACAAATTAAAAAATGTTTTACTAAACTAATATCTATTTTATCTGCCACAAACTGCAAAGCATTCAAAGCAACAAACAGTTGTCACTTTAGAGTACAATTATTTAGTATATTCACGCCTATATGCCCGAAGGGGTAGGCAGAGGTACAACCAAGGCAACCAAGAGTAGCCGAAGACACCAGGTCCCACAATGTGATAGGTGACAAGCCTATCGCCAAACGAGCACATATCGAATCCCGGGCAACATTATTTTTATTAGAAAATTGAAAATATACAATATCTAATTTTTTTGTTGCCCGACCCGGTAATTGAACTCGGGACTTCAAGAAGTCAAGTCCGGCGCCGGACCGCTAGACCACAGAGGCGAACAATTATTACTGCAGAACAACGCGAGAGGCCGAATCGCAGTAGTTTTTGCGATTGTTTTACACTCACTCGTACTGGTATTATCCATTGCGAATCTTATACTGTTCGGAAATATGTAAGCAATACAAAAACAGCAATAAATCTACGTTTTGTTTTAGATCTCGCGCAAGCGAACTGCGCCGCCGTCTTGTTCGCGCATGCGCAGTGCGCGGTCTTACGTTCTAACGATCTGACGCGAAATTAGAAGTTTTTACCCATTCCAAAAAAAGTGCGCAACGCCGCTTAAGAAGTTTTCCCTTCAAAAACATAGGACAGGACAACGACTGTCATATTAACTAGTATAAAAATTTATTTTTG
This sequence comes from Calephelis virginiensis, assembly GCA_002245475.1. Classification (NCBI taxonomy): domain Eukaryota; kingdom Metazoa; phylum Arthropoda; class Insecta; order Lepidoptera; family Riodinidae; genus Calephelis; species Calephelis virginiensis. The sequence continues at coordinate 182,879 of NJDC01002777.1, read as the reverse complement.
AGAAAAAACGGATTAAGATGTCTATTAATAAAAGATAGAAGAAATTCTATCTCTTTTTTGGTCTTTCACTCGCCCGCTAGGAATCACCCGGAATATATATTATAATTTCAAATTAATTAATATAGATTAATTATATCACAATGAATAAGACTAGTGCTAGAGTTCCACAACATTAACGCTGTTATTAATTGTCTTACTCTTTGTTATGCTACCCATAAGCTTACTCTACAGTGGCTTACAGTTCCGGTCCAGCAACCCGGTATTTATTATTATTAAAACTCTGCCTGATTGTTTGCCTCCTTATATCTATGATATTCTATCATATATATTCTAGGTTGGCGATAGGCTTGTCACCTATCACATTGTGGGACTTAGTGTCTTCGGCTAGTCGTGGGTGCATTGCCTACCTCTTCGGGGATATGGGCGTGAAGATACTTTACTTTATTCTATAATATACGGCTAGAGTCAGATAGTTTAAGCCCTAAAATATCTAAAAATCTTGTAAATTGATATAATTGCTAAGTAGCACAAGAACCATGAAAAAACTAGTAGTTAACAAGTTTTAATGATTGCGGCATAATTTTACTGCACTGCACAAGAAATTACGCCTTTTTCGTTAAAAAGGACAGCTGCGGCAACGTATTTCATATTTAGAGCGGGTATGGCCCTGTTTTCGGTCGTTAAACCGAACGAAACCCCTCAAACCGTGTCTCAATTGACTTTCCGGAATAGATAGTGAAGCCTTATTTCTAATTTTGTTTTTCTGTAGGCCTGCACTGCAATAATAAAAATGTGTAATTTGTTTTCGAGTGGCCCTTTTTCTTTTAACGCATCCATCGAAATAAATCCACACACTACAAAAACATTAAAGTTGTAAGTGGTAGTATAATTAAAAATACTAGTGGTTGAGGTAAGACCAACTACTTTGTTTCCAAACTTTTTAGTGCGCCATCTGTGATCTTTTATCGTTATCATCAATGTATTTGTTCGTGTGTCAAATGCATGGAAGTGTGGATGTTTTATTTATTTTGTTGATGTACTTTATAAGCACTATTATTGAAAAATATTAGCGTTCTGCACTTCTCCTACACATAAACTGTAAGTGTGCCAAATTTTATGCTCCTGCGTCCGCGCAATTTTCGTAAAAAGGGGTTCAAAGTTTTGGCATCACGTATTATTATTTATAGATTACTTCAATATTTTTTTATGTGAGAGTTCAGCGAACAAGCACATGCGTCTCCTGATGGTAAGAGACAACCGTGGTCCTCTACATGTTGTAGGAGCGTCATTGTTCTGTGACCGGGACGTTAGGCAATTGTGCAAGAATACCGGCTAACCTACCGTCCAGACCGGAACATAACAGTCATAATGGTGGTAGGAATAGGTATTCCCAACCGGGCCAGTTGCTGCACAGCGCTACCCCCTATGGTCTTGTTGGTATCTATTTATATATTATGACTAGATCTAAGCTGCTTCTGAACTCCAATTTTGCTTTGGAATTCGTTTGTGTTTGAAACCTACTTGACTCTGCCTATTACGTACTTATGTGAGATACTCACCATTAAAACCACGATTAAAAATTAATACAATATTTCTAGGATTAACTAGGATTTTCTTTATCCGCTCTCCTTTAAACAGAATCCTGGCTACGCCCTTGAAGATATGTGTTGCAAAATTATGTTAAAGTAGAAATTTAGATGATAAGAACATTCCTAAAACTTACCGTAACTGCTGCTCACAGCATGATGTCACAGCAGAAACACAAGCCTCTAGCTGTTCTGGTTCCACGTCATCTGGGGGCTGAACGCCAGCACATGTCTGGTCTGACATCGCTGTGGTCTCTCCATGTCTGCAACATGTCTCTGTAACTTCTGATAGTTCGTCCGATGATAGCTCCCCTGAAATAATTATTATTTGTATCCTACTAATAAAAAAAATATGCTATTTCCTTACTTCTACTTCTTTCACAAATTCCACGAGGAGTAGTAAAACTGGAAAGTTTAAGCGCAATAAAACATGAAAAAATCGTCTTCGGTTTCGATACCCAGGGTCCGCCTAGAACCATTTTTAACCTCCGACGGAAAGAAGGATGTTATTAGTTTGACTTGTCTGTATGTGTGTATCTCTGTTTTGGTTTGAAAGCTGACTTGATCAACAGGGTCCTTAGCTACATTAGGTACCGATTAGTTTCATATAAGAGGGTTACAGAAAATTTTAAATTTTGTGATTTTATTGCCGCTATCATAGCGTTATTACCTACGTACCTAACAAGCATTCATTTTTGTCTAGGTTTAGCTTTAACTATGACTTGCTAATTTATGCCTATATTATCACTTGTTATTTATTTCGGTATTGCAGATTACAGATATGTATAGACTCGTATGTAGAATCAAATAATTTAACCTAAAAGATCGAGTGAGAAACATTCGGCACAGTTGACAATACTTTACAAATTACAAACTTTATTTAGGTAGTAACTATACATTTTAAAAAAACAACTATTAAATTCTAAAATTTGCAAAAATAAAATTAATTAATAATTTAACACTTTAGGCGCATTCATAAAAGTACATTAGAATATTAATACTTAATTGTGGTTTCATTCAGTAAAAACTTACACAAAGGCGGTCTTCTCTCTAATTACTAATAAGCGATCTTTTCCATACAACCCTATGCGCCACAAAAAGAGAAAATTGCAGTCAAGAAATAGTAATAGAAATAGTTTGACCGCCTCGTTGATCGAGTGGCTAGCGTACACACCTAACTACACTGATCAACCGTGAGACTCGGGTTCGATTCCCGAGGGGGGCAGGCATTTGTGTGATGAACATTTGGATGTCTGCGTTTCCGGGTCCGGGTGTTTATTAAATTTATTCTGGTATCTATTTCAGTATGTGTGTGTATAAGAATCGTTGACTAACACCCATAACACAAGCATATAATTTGCTTACTTTGGGGCTAGATTCAATTTGTGTTACTTGTCCAGGGATATTTATTTATTTAGTGTTAAGACATTACAGAGTATTTGTTACATAAATTTAAAGGCGTTTAATATTTTAAAACTAAACTTAAAAGGTAGTGTAGTAGACATCGCTGTGTTAAGCGATAAGACCGCCTTTTGTGTACTACAAACTATAATCGTGCTATAATTGAATGCTGTTGATATCACTCAATGGTATTTACTTTGTTGTAAGTGTAATTGTTCATAATAAAGAGTTCATTCATTCATTAAAAGATAGTCTAAATTTTGTTGCAAAGTAGAGTTCCCATTACTATGTCATCTGTGGTAGAGTCTACTGTCAGTTGTGGCAAAAATTATAGTGAATTATATTGTCTTTGATTAAGTAAGTATAATATTGCAAATATTTTCTGTATGTCACTGGCATATTTTTTCCCGTTTGTTGACTGTCTGAAATCTGACACTGAAGGAAGAAAAGTGGATAAACTTTTACTTAACTACATGCCATGAGGACTCAGCCAAAAGATATTCTACTAATATCATAAATGTGAAAGTTTGTATGTTTGTTTGTTTGTTACTTCTTCTCGCAAAAACCGAACCGGATTTCATAAAATTTGGCACACACGTAGAAGACAACTTGAACTAACACATAGCGTAGTTTTTATCCCGAAAAATAGTCCTGTAGGTTAACAATCACGCGGGCAACTGCTAGAAAGATATAAAAGTAATCTATGTTGTCTATGGGAGGTTGTTTTTTACCTACAGAGTCACGTAAAGTTCGCATCTTTTTAAAAAAACAGCCTTCATTTCAGTTCTCTGCCCTATAA
>NJDC01002777.1:125700-153757 GCA_002245475.1 Calephelis virginiensis | reverse complement strand
ATAGGTAAGGCGGTGGTACCAATCCGGGCGAGTTGTTGCGAAACTCTACCACCTAGTCAGATGTCACGGTGTTAGTGACGGTAAGCCTATGCTCGCCTTTTACGAGCTGGCTGGCATTCTTTAAAGGTCTACAACGCATCTGTGATACTCGTGGTGTTGCGGATATCCGAGGGCCGCCCTGATCACCTTCTATCAGGTGACCCTACCTGCTCGTTTGCCTCTTCTTATATAAAAAAATATATATTATAGCAACAAAACTTTTGTAAGTCTATGTTTACCTGTTATGTTAACCAGTTTAGGTTAACAAAATAAATAAATAAATAAAACCTTTGTAGCTTTACATAAAAAAACGTCCAATACTACTACTACCATATTATATACCTACATACTAGACGTGGATGATGTGGCAGCATGTTTTTGGCCGAGAACGGAATTACAGACGGTGTTTAGTGAAACATATGTTCAACGAGTGTTTAAACATTTTGCAGTGAGATGTTACCTCTGCGGCCTGCGCCAGCGTGTAGTGCCGCCGACGCAGTGCGGCGAGCCGCGCCCTCTCGTGGTCGAGCGCCACCTCGAGCTCGAGCGCGCGCACCTTGCTCTCCATCTCCAGCCGCCGCGTGGCCGTCAGCGACAGCGACGACGTGTCCAGCGCTTCTGCAACACCAACATCTGGGTACAGTGGACCCGAACGACCGCCACTTTTTGAAATAGGACTCGTCAAATTTATGCACTTTTCAGCTTCATATTAAAGACCTGTATACGCTCTATTTTACGGGGCACAAATAAAAAAAAATACGATTGTTAGGCCTCACCCTTTAATCGTCTATTCAATTTTTAAAATGCCATTCAAGTGCCGCGTCAGATTTGCAATTACAACTACAATTACACAAACATATATCTTGTACAAATGATTTCCATACAATTGCGTAGCAAAGTAATGTATTAATCTGCCACTCTATAGGAGACCTAATACGGCATCATAAGTGCAGCAGGTCTTATGGATACGTAAATATAAAATTCTAGAACATAATTATAATACAGAAAATAAGGTAATTTAAGTTTTCAAAAAATCGAGTATATCCAAATACCGTTAACTCCTAAAGAAAGATTTAAAGAGGACCAAGCTATGTTTGGAAATACATTAGATGCATTTTCAAAGATATTTTAAAAACGAAAACTAGTAAATAGCTGAGTTTCTTGCCAGATCTTCTCAGTGTGCGGCCGCGTTCCGATCCGGTGGTAGATTTATTATTGTATAGGTAAACGCGTCACAAGTGCCTCCTGTAGGTTTATGTGAAATAAAGATAATTTATTATTAATATTATTAAAGTTGAATTTGGATTCAACCCGTAAACAATTTTTTTGTACAAACAAAAAACGACCTAGAACGTAATAAGTTGAGGCGACCCCGCAGTGAAGCGAGCAAACCTTGATCCTGGGCGAGCGCGGAGGCGCCTCGAACGGCGGCGACGACGGCCCCGGCGGCGGCGGCGACGGCGCGGGAGGCGGCCGTGAGGCGGGCGAGCGCGGGGCACGCGGGCGGGGCGCGGGCGCGGGACGCCGCCGCCAGCTGGGCCGTGCTGCCCGCCACCGACTGCGCCGCCGCCGACACCGACTCCACGCCCGCGAACGTGCCCTCGCCTGTGCTCTTACCGCCCACGGTCTCGTCGGCCGACGACCTGTACAATGTCCATAAATATAATCAAGATTCTAACTAATAATTATCTTGCTAATTTTAAATTAAATTCACTTTATAACATAAATTGGAACCAATGTGACTTATTATAATTATTATTGTACCAATCAAAGACTTACACTAATAACTTTGCGGCAAACACTACGGCCTTGGCTGCCGATATGAGTCCCTCGGACCATTGAGGATTTTTCCTATACATCTTTTGCCGCGTCTTCGGATCGCCTATCTCATTCTGCAACTTCCTGGCGTCCTGTACTAGAATCTTCACTGCACCCATTAATGTAGTGCACGCGTCTAAGATCTTTTCGTTTACTTCTAATTTTATTCCTGAATCTCCTTTTCTATTTGCTTCAAGCATTTCCTGTGAAAATGCATTAGGATGAGATGAGGATAAAATTCAAACTGAACTCTGCTTAAGTAAGTATGCATATGCTTATTTGATTGGATTAAAGGATTACGTCAAAGCCAAACCTCAAAAATGTGCTAAGTTCTAATTACGTGGGGGAAAGAGTTACATGTAGAAAAAGGATTCTTTGTGTCGAGACCACCACCCGAGGACGTGGTGTGGTGAAATATATGACAACGACACACACCTGTATCTGCGAGGCGGCCCGCTCGATAGCGCGGTCCATGTCGGCGAGCTCGTCGTCCACGCTGCCGGCGACGGGCCGCTCGGCCGCCGCGGCCACCCGCGCCGCTGACGTCACGCCGACGCGGGCCGTCACGCACGCCGCGCGGTCCACGGACCCCTGACTCACCGACTCTAGACACTCTTTCACTGCGTTCAACATATTCCGACATTCGTTGCTCAATTCTGAAACAATACTTTCCACTTTACTACGTACTTTAAAAAATATTTATATTTTATGTTACGTTATCTACTGCAAGATACAACAGCAAAAAATAGCAAAGATATTAACTTGACTTCTTCAAGCACACAAGGATTTTCACGAATCTATTAATGTGAAAAACAAGTATATCACAAACTTATGTTCAATAATTGTTTTATTATATTTACTTACTATCAGAGAGCTCTGTATCTGGTGTTGTATTCGACAGCTCGGAAACGTAAGATGACAGCTGCGCCGCGTTGTGTGCTGCGAAGATGGCGGACTTAGCAACCACCTCTTCGTTTCCGTCACTCTGTTGAGATAACAAGTTTTTACTCATTTCGATTTAATCAAAAAAAATATATACATATTTAACACTGGTTTTAGGGTCAGACCATTGGTCATGACAATGGGGCGTTGACCAACGTTAACGCTAACCGATCGGCATTATTCTAAAATATCTCTTTAAGCAGCACACATATTGGCCTGTCGATAGGCAACGCAACTCAAAAACCTATCTAAAGTTTTACCTGCATCCTGATGATGACCAAAACATGAAGCCGAGATTAGTCAGTCAATTTTGCAGCAAAAATGTCATCGAAAAATCAATTTGTCGTAGGAGACTAACGATGTTAATATTAATCGCGATGCTTATTGTTTTAACGACTGACTATCTTTGAACACGTAAGTTTATTATTAGAAAGTTACGCATACAAACTCAATAACGCTGAGCATCGCCAGATTTATAATCACCGCGCGATGATATTAAACCGAAACCTATAATTCTTATGCAATTCTTATCATACAGAGATTAATTCGATTCAGCCGAATGAGTCATGTTTTTTGGCTCCATCGAATTATAAGACGTTGTCACGTCAAAAAAAGAAAAATAAATCACCAAACACGGGCATGTGCTAAAATTAGAAAATCTTAATAAATTATTGACTTTTTAAATTACTGTTACAAAAAGTGTGTAAATTTACCTGTGATTTTCTTGCTAAATCTTCGAAAGCTTTGGCCGCTAATTCAGCAGCGAGCTTATTCGCATCTTGTGCATTTGAATTTTCAAAAGCCGATAACGCTCCGTTTGTAACTTCTAAAGCAGTTTCTCCGGCGCAGGTAACAAGTCTTGAAGTTTCTACAAATTAAATTGCCTAATCTATAGTAACAAAAATCTTTAAACAGAACACAAAAAATAACTATGGAAAAAGTTGAAATGTCGCTCTCTTCGAGGCATGGATCAATCCGACTTTAAAGATTTGCATAATATAACGAAAAACTTTGGATATTTTTTAAAATAAACTAAATGACCAAACGAAAATAAATTGATGAATAAGTATAGATATTCTATACAAAATCATTATTATAAGAAACAGTTACTTAAAGTACAAATATGAAATAGCTCTGGTGTTGGTCCGGGCCCTCTGAGACCAACTGTCTCTCTGTCAGGCAGCTCGTAAGAGTCAAGCACAGGTTAAAATATAGGTCATTACCACCAAGACTATTGGTGGTAGGGTGCTGTGCAGCGACTTGCCTGAGTAGGGATCCGTCACCTTATATATTCCTGCCGAGAAAACAACTGTAATCTTCCGGTCTAGAGGGTAGGGGTAGCCTGTAGACTTGCACATAAGCCTTCCATTCCAAAATCAGGACAGCAAGGCACCTGTAGCATGTATGGTGTCTACACGGTTATCTCTTAGTTTCAGGAGACCTCCAAATAAAAAAAAAAATATCTTTATATTGGCAAACGAAACTACAAATTCAACTTACTTTTTTTAATTTCTATATTCGCCTCCTCCAATTGTATTTTGAGTGACGCCATATCAGCTTCAAGGATTGTATTATGTTGTAATAAATCCTGCAATTCACACTCAGCATTCAATCTTTCATTCTCTGTGTGAGAAAGTCTAGCTTCTATAATCTATCACATTACCACCAAGAAGTATACTTAACGAAAAGGCGTCGAGATCGGCAATTCCAAAGGAGAATAAAAAAGGCACCACAAGGATCCGCATGCAGAATTGTTCAGATGAGCCCAGAGAGTTGAAAGAAAATAAAACATGCCATTAGAAAATCATGCAGTAACATTAAAGAAATAAACGTAAACATTAAGCAAATTAGACAATAATTAAATGATATATGTCATGCTTGAAGTTTTGGTACATGCTAAATAAGAAAGCATTAGAAATTACACCACGTCTTAGTAGAAAGTTTTCAAATTAAAGAAACAATAATGTAAGTCACAATTTAAAAAATTAAAACATGATCACTTTCACACAGATATCGAAAAAAATTGACTTTAGCTACTCTCCATTACCAAGTAACCCACAGGGACGAAATTCATTTAGCAGTTACTTTAGAAGGTAGAAAATGTAGTTAAAAGTTATCGTTCCGCGGATTGTAATCTTGACATTCTACTTCAAAATCAAAAAGTCTATTCAATTTTAAAATAACTTTTATAATATAATTATATGTATATTTTTGCGATTGATTGCGATTTGTTGCGCACCTACTAAGCTAATTTTAAGTTATCGCTATCTTCTTTCAACGATAGTAATAGAAAGAGACACAATACGTTTAGTGCTGTTAGTTACATAACATTTCTGCAGAATTTGAATCTATACCCCGGAAGACATTCATTAAAAACGTCACAAGTAGATATGTCCGGACTAATCTGACACGTCTAAAATGTTCCATCTCTTTTTTATTGTTGCATTGGAAAAAAATGCATACAAAAAATAATTCGTTTTGTTGGTGCGCAGCAGAATTGCCCCCAATATCGACCTCAAATTAACTAATTATTTTTATTGTCTTTTCTATTTTAACTTTAATTTATGATGTAAGTATTTATGATTCGAAAATCGACTCAGTAAGCGTTTAGCAAATGTTCTAGCATGGTAGCACCGAATTTTCAACATTCATTTTGTAACGCCTTTCTAGTGGGCTAACAAAAAACAAATCGAATATTAATTTTATATAAGATGGTTGATTCTATAGCGTACGTATTATATAGATAATATAACATAAAAAATAGCGATGGTTGTAAAGTAAAAATAAAGTATATAAAAGGATATCATCCGTTGTACCTCTATATTGAAACATTTTTAGAAGCCTTTATTTATTACAAGATATTTTTCTTTGACTTTATACACAAACATGTAATAGAAATTTTATGTTAAATTTTAGCTTATTGGCAAAAAGTTACGTGAAGCATATTAAGCATTTGTTGAGTGTTTGATTTCTTAAGTAAGTTTTATTCTATGTTATGTTGATTATGTAAGTATTAAAATTACATTACCATTTTGACACATCTTTACGCAAATACAATATACAATCGAAAAATATATTACATATTTACATAAATAGTAGAATGTATTTCACAAAAGCCCCACACCATCCACCACCATTGTTATTCCTAACCTGTACTTCATTCTCTTTTTCTTTTAACACACGCTCCAAGTCATTCTTTGATTGAACATTTTGTTCTGTCAGTTCAACTATTTGTTGCCTTAATTCGACAATTGCTTCCTCAGACTTAGCTAATATGTCATCTTTCTCAGTAATCTTATTTTCTAGTTCACTTCTTAAGGCATTTGATGTATTAGTAATATCTGCTACTTCATCTTCTTTTGCTTTCAGCATTCCTGCTAGTTCAGAAGAAATCGTATCTATTTCAAGTCTAAAAGATTTTTCAATTTCCTCTTTTTCTAAATTTAAAGAATGTATTTGATTTTTCAATTCAGCTTCCGCTTCTTTAAAGTCCCTGGCTGAGTTTTCAAATACCTATAATGACGCATAAAATATTTATAATAGTTATTATAGACTTTAATTATAAATAAATTATAACAAAAAAAAAGACCCAGCCAGCATAAAATAATACGGTTTCAAACTGTAAGAGTTAAAGTTTATGTTAAAGAGAAAAATAATTCAGGATAAGACAAGATCTCAGCAATATTTTAATTGTAGTCATAAACAGTTCATTTACAAAACACGAACCTCTTTATCTAGCACATGTGTTTTACTAAGTAACTCATATTCACAACAGAGTTTGTCTTTCTCATTAGTCAACCTTGATATTACGTTTTCAAGATCTTTAATTTCTTTATTTTTAATAACTTCATACTCGACTATGGTATTTTTGCGAACTTTCTCAGCGTTTAATAATTCATATTTATTAATTTCTAAATCTTTTTCAATGGTTTTCAATTTTTCGCTAATTTCTATTAACTTTTCATTCGATTCTCGTGATTCTATTTCAAGGCTCTCAATTTTTACAACTTTATCTGACAAGTTTTTTTCAAGTTCTGATATGTGTTCATTTTTTAAAGCAATGGTAGATCGCAATTCATTTTCCAAAGAAGATATTTCATAGCTTTTATCACTTTTAAACTGTTCGATATCAATATTTTTTTGTTCTTTTTCTTTTATTTCTTCTTCAAGTTTAATTTTAAGGTTGAGTATTTGTGTATCTTTATCAAGAATTTGTTGTTGAAGATCTTTCTGGACTGTCTCTAACTTTTCAACAGCATCCTTTATTTCTTTATCTTTATTACTTAATGCATTATCAAATTCATTTGTTTTTGTACACAGTTCTTCTTCGATTTTTTTACACTTTAACTCTAGTGTTTCTTGTGTTTTCTTATAGTTTTCTTGCAATTTATTGAGGTCATCTTGCAATTCTATTGAATGATGCGTTAAAGTCTAAATACATAAATGTTAAATATTTAAATATGTCAGTAAAAGAAAATTTAAATTTTTAAACTAACATGCAAAATACTATATATCATGCAGAGATATGCTAGTGACATGCTGTTAGAGCTACATATAATTAATAAATAGATGTATCATATCGAGAAATAGCTACAACTATTTTTTATAAAAATCAATTGATTTTAATTAAGTATCCAAAGTTGTGTTATGTCAATTCTCATTTGCAATAAATAAAAGCTTTTCGTACATATATCATGTTATAAAAGCTTGTATTTATTCTAGTTTTGTCTCTCTAAATATTGGCTATCTCATTAAGTTTTTTGGCTGTAGCCTAACCTTAATCAGGGGCTAGCTAGTAATTGTAATAACATAGTGTGAGAGGCTGCCGACAGATAATGATTATTTTTTATCTAAGAAGGTTTTTTCTTAGAAATTTAACTCACTACTCGTTTAAATACTACTCACCTCTTTTTCATTTTGATACTGCCGCGTAATTTCAGCTAATTCTTTTACAACTTTATCCTTTTCTTCAATAGCTTTTCTATATTCGTCTCCACTCTTCTGCCTAAGACCTAATAATTCCTCTTTCGTTTTACTAAGTTCCCGTTCTTTGTCTTCAACTTCCCTTTTATATTTCTCTAAATTTTCTGTAGCTTCTTTCATCTCACTAGACATCACAGATAGTTTATCCTGTTGCTCCGTTATAGCCGTTTTGTGATCTATTTCTAACGCTTCCATCGCTGCTCTAAGCGTTTCTAATTCTAACTCCTTTTGTCTAGATTGCTCTAGTTCAGTTCTGAGATTTGTTAATTCTATTTTATAGGCCTCAATTTCTTCACTGGCGGATGCACTTTGTTGAAGTAATTCTACATCCCTAAAAATTAATAAATTTAACTTATATGATCCATTTAATTACATTTATATTAAAAAATCACATCAAATCTAATTACATAAAACTTACTGATTACGTGATGGAGACATTTAGTTTCATATGAAAAACTAAACTTTCATCAATTTAGGTAATTTAAATTTTAGCAATGTCAATTGAGTTTTAGATTGTAAAGTTTAGTTTTTTAGTTTATACAAACGAAAGTTTAGTTTTTTAGTTTATACAAACAACAGGAAATGCGGGAGAAAAAAGTTGATTCAATCGAATATTCAATTTATGAATTGAAATCTCGTCGAGACGTATAGCAGAGATATAACGTATTAGGAAAGAATGCCTCTTTTGACCCATTTGTTTGTAGAGGTAACCTTATGTAATAATGATATTCTATCCTGTCATGCTGTGTTTATAAACCTCAGCTGTAAATATTTGTAAAAACATCATTTGCACGGAACACGCCTATGACAAATACTGATACTGAATATCAGGAATAAATAATGCAGCCATTATTAGCCAGGGTAGGATGCTAATAAACTTAGCGTAGTCGATTATTTGCAAGTTGGTAGTAATACATACTTCATCCTGTCGTTAAGTTGTTGCTGTAGCATTGTCTTTGCGCTCTCATGTTGTGCTGCGGCCGCTCTCAAACTTGATGCTGTTTTGTCAACTTCAGCTTTCTGCAAAGCAAAAGTATCATAAGTTCAAAGGAGAGGAAATTCCCCTTAATCACTTTCCTTATACGTTATGCACTTCTACTAGTTAAAAACCCCTCAGACTTTTGTACTGTGACTGTATTGACAGTATTCCGCCTTTACAGCCTTAATCACATTTACACTTTTATCTATCTTCAGAAATCTTTAGAGGAGAACTAAATATTTGTATATTCGTCGGTTCGTTTTAGTTTTTGAAGTAAAATTTTCTGATTTTTAATCAGTTTTATAAATTTATTTATTCTTATATGCATACCTTATACAAAATATGAAATAAAGAAATAGTTTGAACTTATGTCTGTATATATGTAAGCAAGTAACACGTACTTACAACCTCTTTTATGAATAGGTGAAATATTTTATTACGTTATATAAAAATTAAAGTGGCAACCCTAAGCGTCAACCCAAGTTTGGTGACTACACTCAGTAGCTCGTAAACAGGCAGTAGATAAACTACTGTTCCTAGTATACTGTAACATTACACATACCTGTCGTATTAGTGTGATGTGTTCTTCTCGTAGTTGTGTGTAGGCTCCTTTTAACTTTTGAAACTTCTCTTCCATTATTTTCGCCTTTTCCTCGGTTTCCGTTAGTTTTTCTGAGGAACGATAAAACCTATTACTATTATGCGTATGATTTTACAGCCTTTGTGTTATGTTTATAATGCATTTATTTTCTATCCGTTTTTAGAACAAGTAATGTTGCTCAGTGTTATATTGTTACGGAGGTATATTTGTACACTGAATATTTTCCAGAAAAACTGTTGGTTACTGGGACTTTTGTCTTTGTCAGTTGTTTCCTGTACGTAAAGGAGGAATAAAATTTAATCTATATAACACTCTAATTCACTAGTCAGCTACCTCCATATGAGATTCAAACGGACATATTATATTATTGGCGAATGAAAGTATCGACATGATATATATTTAAAGTATTAGTTGGTATTGTGTTGGTTGGCATGGTTAAAACTTACTTTTCACCTCAGGTGTTTCAACGGCTAAAATTTCTGCCTTCTGTCTCTCATCTTCTAATTCATTCTGCAAAATATGTGCAATTATTTAAAATGTTATAGAAATGAACAGTGATTAAAATACTCCCCCTTATTCCCTGTGTTGGTCCAGGTCCTCTGAGTAGAATAGACCACCTGCCTCTATGTCAGACAACTCGTAAGACGCAAGCACTAGTTATAATATATGTCGTCACTAACAAGACCATTGGTGGTACCTGTTCCTGTCATCATAATGTCTGTCATGTTCCTGCCCGAAGAGTAGGGTAGCCAGCAGACTTGCACAATTGGCCTAACATCCAAGCGCAGGACAGCGAGGCACTTGCAATATCTATGGTGTCTTTAGACCACCATTATCTCTTACCATTAGGAGAGCCGTCTGCTTGTTCGCTGTCATTTCACATAAAAAAAACTGCAGATATTGAGTGCGTACTTTTTGTGTTTTAATACTTACACTTTGTCAAACGCATTCATAGACGTTTGTGATTAGGCATTTTTAGGTATTAATGTTGTACGCTGGTCGCTGACAAGAAATATATTTTTTCTGGGTTTGAAAGGTAGAATACTACTACTATACTAGGTAGGTTTTCACACCTGACCTAAAATCCGGTCATAAGATAGCGACACACTAGTAATATTTAAGTTTTTACATAGGACATAGTTTCTCGAATCCTATACACCTATTAGCTTTTTTAAGTAAATAAATCGTTTTTCTTTTTTGCTTAAATGTAAAAGAGTGTACTCAGTGGAAATGTTGACCACATTACCTTAGTGGATTGCAACTGTGTCTCCATTCGCGTACAATGTTCCCGCATCGAACCCAACATTGTATTTCTTTCCTGTATTATTTGTGCTACCTCCGATCTAAAAACAAAAAGACGTAAGGATATTGACAGCCGTATGAAATTTTCAATTGGTAATAATAACAGAGTGAATTAAAGTAGCAGAATGAATATTATACATATATACTATATTACAGCTATAAAAATCCGCTAGTTAAGGACTGAGTCAAATTCCGCTAGCTTTCGATATAAATTAAAATATTTAATAAGATTTAATCAATAGGCACTACCTTCAAAATGAAAGCCATACCTTACTTATAAGAGAATAAGTAAGATTTGGCTTTCATTTTGAAGGTATTCAATGATTATAGACAACAGCGATGGACAACAATATAACTTGTGGGTTTTATTTGGGATCGTCCTTTAACCACGTGGGATCCAAATTTTTTTAACAGAATTAAACTAGTTTATAACACCTAACTACCTGTATTAAAAAAAATGGACATAGTAAAGAGGGTCATTCTTATCCATACCACGTATCACCGTGACGAAGGGTTATAAAATCAGGTGATTAATAAACGACTCTGCTCGGTCTGTATTATCTGTATGTATCTCACCTCATCCGCTTCAGTTCGCTCTGAAGATGCTCGATGAGGCGATCTCTCTCAACGATAGGGTCCGGTATAGGGGACGGTGTAGTTCGTGTGTCCATTATATCAGTGTTGTCGGGACTCGTCATCTAGAACGTGTTTATAGCATGAAATGAAGACATTCATATAGACGTCTTAATGAAGGAGTCTACCACTTAACTCTCCATGGAGCCTGTGTTGTATTTCGCACTGGTGGATAGGATATCCAGTAGACTTACACGTGAGACCTACGATCCCAGCCAAAAGGCCATTAATCAATGCCCCGCATCATGTAGAGTAGCGCAGTAATATGTAATCTAGAGTCTTATGTAAGTATTTCCATTTGAATAGAAAAAACAACCAAAGAAATTATTTGGAAGAGCACAATCCCAACAGCCAACGCCTTTGAAAAAAAATCAAAACCACCCTAAATCTATATTCTATACACACAACTATGCCCCGTAAGAGCGCAAAAAACCGCACGATGGTGCGGATCTGCTGTCCTACAAGTACACACGTAGGTGCGTGGACACGCAACATGAAGCGTAATGCGTGGCAGTGTGATAATCGCTTAAGATAGTGACCAGTAAAATCTATAGCACCTAGTGTTGGTACCTTTACCTTACCTTAATTAATGACATACCAAAAACTCATTAAATTAAATATAAAAAAGATATTTTTTAGCTTATCTTCGGTTCGGTTTTGCGTTTAAAATATAATAGTAGTTTAAAAACTTTGTAGACGCATCATATGTACCGTTTGTATGGGCACAATTAAATACATTTGAGTTTTAAAATCAAATTGTTTACCTGGCTTACGGTGTCTGAAGTGTCGATAAGTGAGCCAATCGCGTCCGGTTCGTCTGGAGGGGGCTCTGGTATGGAAACCACAGGTGTCACGTATGTGCCGAAGTCACTCTGTAGACATCAAATAGATAATATCTACTAAGATACATAAATCAAACAATATTTGACGCAAATGCAAGAAAATATTATGTGTTTTGATTGTATTTTCGAACATAATACGTAAGTGTGCATGCATAATCCTTTATTACTTTATATCTGTTGTTAAAAATATATAGATTTTATATTATTACAATATGTACGTGTAACAGTTTAATAATCTTACAATAAAGTTCCGAAAAAGTATGTTATACAGAACTGGCCCATAATTTTTGTTTTTCAATTATAGCTTTAAGTATTAAAATAAGGGTTTAAATTCTCATCTTTTATTTAAAAGTAATTTTTTTTAACTAAAAAAGAGCCTTAGCCTTTCAACGGCTCGCAGCCATTACATGCCTCTTAAAAAAAGAAAAAAAAGTGCGAGTTTAAAGTAAAATATTATCTTGCATAACAATAATCAGACACAATAAGCAATTTTACCTGTAATAAGAAGTTTGGTGGATTTGAAGGAAGAACTGGCAATGTTAATAAATTTCTATAGTACTGGAGACTGCTTGCATGTTTATAAAATGAACTGAGTTTCTTGAACTGCTGTCTAAATCTGAAATAAAGTATACTAGGTAATGACAGAGCTTTGTTTAGGTTAAATATAACCACTATGATGAAGAGGTTTGCGACGTTTCATGCGAATGAATGACACCCTTACATTTTATCATTAAATTTTTCGTATCAAAATTTTGTTTCGGCAAAAAGAATACAGTAGTCAAAAGCAAATTTAAAAATCGTTCCTATAGTGTAGTGTCATTCTACCTTCCAAACCCAGCACTAACTCATAAGACATCACACAACACCATCACCGCTGCTATCGATGACGGAGAAATATTTTACTAACTACTAAGCGACGAACTTGTCGTCCCCCCCAAACAACCCACCCAATTAGAATGCAGCATCAAATCGAGGTTCAGTTACGCGAGAGACAGTCCTAAGTGCTGGCGTTGGTGATTGTAGATAATTGTAATTTTTCATAATGATTTCTCGGGCTGAGCATTCTGTTCGTCTACAAGTGCTGTAAAGTTGTAAGAGTCGCGAGGTTAGCATCACATTAGCCATTAAGAATCAGGCTCGGAACATCTGTCGGCCTGCGTCACAACGGTTACCTCTCCCGATGTCCCGCTAGCGTGTCGGCGGGCAGCGCGGCGTGCAGTCGGAAGAGCAGCCTTACGCCGCTGTCGTAGACGTGCGAGGCGTCCTGTGCACACGGAATCAGCGCCGCCAGTCGGCACTGCCCACTCGCCGTCATCGAATTTGCGCGCGCGTTGCCCAAACTCTCGAACACTACAACGTAAACCACATTATGCTATATCATTTTAACCCAAATATTACCACTATATGTAACAATGTCTTATCGCCTCTGTGGTCTAGCGGTTCAGTTGTTGGATTTAGTGTCTTCGTGGTGTGGGTGCTCTGGTTATGCCTCTGCCATCTCTTCGGGGATTTGGGCGAGAAGATACTTTTTTAACAATGTCTTATCACGTACAAGGAGACTGTGCTTAAGCCACGTTTGCAAGACTTCCAAATACTCTACTCACCCGCTCGAATCGTGACATCGGCTAGCATTACCGATATAGAATTAGAAATAGATAAAGCGGATCTCCGCTTTATCTATCCGGTCCGGAAAAGATGCTGAATTTTTTCGTTATGATTTACGACACTAGTGGAACAATTGCGAAACCTAAATTACTACGAGAATACGAATACAACTATGGAACTATTTACTGTATGAGCAGTTTTAAAAACAGCTTAAAAACGGAAGCTATTAACTACATATACACTTTCGCATTTATAAAGTAATAGTATATGTTCGCATTCGATTAGGCAACAAAAAAATAGAAAACATGCGTATTTCTAATTTTGTAATAAAAATAAGATTACCCAGGATTGGATACATGCCCGGTTGGCGATAGGCTTGCCACCTATCACAGTATGGTACTTAAGTGTCTATGGCTAAGTCGTAAGTTCTTGGTTATGCGTCTGTCTATCTATTCGAGGATATGGGCGTGAAGATACTTTTTTTAGTATATTATGTATTTTTTCTTACCCGCAGCTTGTAGCGTTAGGATATCATCCATGTAGTCAAACAGTTCCACACATAGCTGAAAGCTGCAAACATAGATTACAATTTTATTAATCCGAGATAGTTATATCAAATAAGACACAAAGTAGGTCATCAACCGAAAAATCAAGGCTTATATAGTCCATTGAACTCGAGTTTGTTCTGTGGCATAAAAATATTAGTGAAGCCTTACAAAAAAGTTCATATTGAGAAAAAAAATCCTCTTAAGTAAAGTTGGCAGAGTGTCCTTGCCCTTCAAATTTAATCACGAAAGTAAACAATTTTATGTGGGTAGACGAATAATATATCACACACATCTTTCGCCAAGTCCCTTACAGCGTAGACAGAGAGTATTGAGTGCCAAATATCAAGACCCTTGAAGACCTGTCCAGCATCCTCCACATTCATTACTCTTTTCGTACAAAAACGGCATTATCTGAGACTATTGTCATCACCCTCGGATAAAACCCAAGCTATTTGATCGTGGAATGTCGATAATATAATATTCAAGTGTAATAACCGGGTAAGTCGACAAGACAAGACGATCGAGCCACAACATGATCTCTTCTGACGAGTGGTTTAGCAGTTGGCCTAAGTTTTAAAGAAGTCCAAAACTAACGCGGTTATTGAAGGATTTAATATTTATCTATTTTTTCCCGTGTTGGTCCGGGCTCCTATGAAGAAAAGACCACCTGTCTTTCTGCCAGGCAGCTCGTAAAAGGCGAGCATAGGTTACCGTGACTAGCTCCATGACTTCTGAGTAGGTGGTAGAGTTTCGCAGCGACTCGCCCCGCTTGGTACCACCGCTTTACCTTTTCCTGCCGCTATAACGTCAGCGCTTGCCGTGGACGTGTTCCGGTTCGGAGGGTACGTAAGCTTACTTTTGCTGGAAGCCTAACATCCCGGCTTCAGGTTGGCAACGCACCATTAACACCTTTGTTGTATCTAGGTTGCGTGAATTCCTCACCATTAGGAAATCCGTCTGCTTGTTTGCCTTCTAATATCATAAAAAACTTACTAGTTATTGACGTCATTCTCGGCGATGGAATCCAGTTCGTCACCAGAGACCTGCATGTTGCCAGGAAAGCGAGGGTTTCGGGCGTGGAATTTTAATTTAGTCACTAGGAGATTGCTGTACAAATGTATGAGCCTACCGTAGCCTTCCCGAAGATGTACCTTAAATAACATATTTTATCATTAGCGAGCTACACTTTGGATAACCGTAATACTGCGATACTAAGACAGAGGTTAGATACAAAAACAAGATATTTCTGCGGTAAAGGATCGTCTATAAAATTACATAATATTAAAGCTACAAAGGATAATTCGTCTATTTTATACTATACCCGCGTCATTCATAATCATACACATATAAATACTGATATCTATGTTATCACAGATATTCCTGCTCCTCTTGTGAATTGAACTGAAGGCGTGAATTACGTATTTCAAGGCACATCGTCATTAAGTTATTTGACGAATTGCCCTAAAACATAACAAATAAAAAAAACTGCAAGAACAATGCATAAAACTGCAAGTAAAAACTTCTGCGCAAAAAGAGCCTCTCGCAAATGCGTATAATCAAAATAAAAAAAAAACTTAAGCATAATCAGTTAAAGTTAATCAAAACACAAACAGTGATGAGTTATGACATCCGCAAACATGTCTGCTGGTATGTTGATAGTGACTCATGTCAAACGCATGTACCAGGCGATAGAACATCAACATGCTTGCCAAAAGCTATAGATTATAGAACATAGTCTGCGACTTCAATATGGCAGAAAATATTAATAAAAAGCAAACTCGTACTCTCCGAACACCATAAAATGGACGAAAAACGGTTTAAGCTTTTTTTAACCTTTACAATATGAGAAGGCATACAAGCGAAACACAAATTAGCTCATTATATCCTATACATATACACTTCACCTATAACCACCAATTATGTTGTTGGTGCGTTGTAAATAAAGAACAGAAAAGTTTTTCCTGAAGTCAAAACTTGAAGACCTAATTTCCTACTGTTTATCGGAACATAGCAATTCTGAACGTTAATGGCGACAGTGAATGTAAAGCAGGGGTGTTATTTTGGGCGCGTCATTGCAAGGGTCTAGCGCTAAGTTTGGCTGAATGCTAATACAAGGATTATCCAGCAAACAACCAGGTGCAGACAACTAGCGGATGCAAAAGGCGGGGGGTTATACGATTGTGTGATATCATAATATTATTACGTGAAGCAAAAACTTTGGACCCCTTTTTACAAAAATTGCGGGGACTGAGGAGTATGAAATTTGGCACACTTATAGTTTATGTCAAGGAGAAGTGCAGAACGCTAATATTTTTCAATAATAATGTTTGTAAAGTGCATTAAATCAATAAATAAAACATTACACGTACTACCATACATTTGACACACGCAAACAAATAATTTGATAATGATCTAAGATCACAGATGGCGCGCAAACTATATTTATAATGTTTGGAAACAAAGTAGTTGGTCTTGATAAATGAAGATGGCATTCTTTTAAAAAAAAGACAATTAACAATAGAACCTTAATAATCTTTGAACACTATATTTTATTAATTCATATTGAATTCATATTAAAGTTTATTATGGTCGAATTTCGATCACTGGACGACCACTAGTAAAAAATAATTCCTTCTTACCCATAGTTTGCCCAGATTCTCAATCATGCCAACATGGCGCTGCGAATCGTCGAGGCACGCCGGATGGCCCTCGCGTAGGAGTTTGTGTGTCACGTGACAGAACTTCCATGCTGTGATTCTGTTATCTTGTATGGGCTGCCGTAATGCCACCATCTGGATAAACAATAAAAAAATCATACATACATGCCACGCACAAATCTCTTGCGAGGTTTGCAGAAACTGTCATGATTCCTGCAGACTTCATCTACCATTAATTACTGTTTTCACACAAACACGCTGGCTACAAAGAACCTTAACACCACCCCCGGTTAACTTTGAGCGATGTGATAGTGGAATGATAACCTAGGTCTCATGTACACTGATGGGTGTTTTTCGCATTGCATATCTGTTTCGTCGAGGTTGCCCTTTCTAATTTTTCAACGAACACTGTATTCAATCCCTCTATCTCTGATCTCACTGTTGATCAAAAATCATGCTAATACACAAAATATATACATATACAGAAAATATATTTCGAAACTGTAAATAAACCTTCGCAATACTTTTTAAATTTCATTGTTTAGCAATAATAATATAAATAAATAGAAAAGTGTAATATCCATGAAGTTTCTTTATTCTGCTTACCTAATCGATGAGCCAAAAAAAAGATGTATCGTGAAAATGAACAAGTGACTGTTATTAATCTATATTTATAACATCTTAAATATATAGATACTAATAATAATAAAAATAAATCTTTATATAAGAGTAAAGATATATATTTACTGAAAACAGTAAAGCATAAAAATGCCATCTACGTCTAGGGGATTTACAACACAAATACCTACGTACCTACCTACGTCCTCTACGTGTACTTACATGTAAGGAGACGTACCTACTATGTTTTATAAAAAACAATTCTACCGCTAAAAATTTTGATTTCAAAGAAAAAACAATAATAGAAAAAAAATGTATATAAGCTACGGTTGTATCTCGCCATCAGGAGAGCCGTGTATTTGTTCACTTACCTCTAACTACAAAAAAAGAAGGGTTGCACTCCGGGAGTGCAGGCAGAAGTGAAAACTTGAATATTAAGGTTGTGCATTTTTGATATTTTGGAATGGTAAGGGAATAATTTTGCACTAATTGCTATAATTATCAGTATGAAAGTACTATCATTTATGTCGTAGAATACAATATTCATTTATTGCGCTATCGTACACAAACATGACAACACGAGTTTCCTTCGCGCAAGCGCCCTGCGCTGTCTTACGAAATTTCAGGTCATGAGTCCTGACGCTAGTTTAGAAGTTTTTACCCATTCCAAAAAAAGCGCAACACCGCCAAAGAAGTTTTCACATCAAAAATACCCAACGAACGTAAGATTAGAATCGCTTTAATAGAAATGAGACTACAGGAGAAGGCCCAACGTAACGACAGAATCCTGATAAGTGTTGCTAACTTAGACAAATGATTTCTCTTTAGTATGATTTCGAGTAACTGTTCAAGAGCAAAAAGGTGGGCGACTCCAGTCTCCGCCCACCACAAACTCGACCGCTTTGGAATTTGAGACCTCGCTGTACATTTCTTTAGGCGTTGCTTTAGATTAGCAATTTTTCAATGAACTCTATACGTCTTCTAAATGTCGCATAGAGTCAACATTTTACAAGTATTACACTTAAAAATGCAACTAAGTCATGTCAAACAATATTTTTAAACCAACCCTCGACTGAAAGAGGGATTTTATAAGTTCCCGTCCGTGTGTCCGTCTGCGGTATCATAGCTTTTAAACGGAGGATGCGACTTCAATGCGGATTTTTGTTAGAAATTTGACGTGATATTGATGTTTCTTAGCTACATCACACGTAGATTTTGTGATAGGGTTATAAAACATTTTTCATTTAAGGTTTATTAATAGTCACTAAAACAACTGTATTTAATATTTATACCGCCATTGGGACATTAGAAACTTAATTGTGTTAATAAAATCCATTAGTAATAGTTAGAACCGTTACTACCTAATGAAAGTCGAAAAACCATTAGAATGAAATTTATACAGAGCAGTACCGACTCCTACATCACAGTTTACCCTTTTATAAAAGTCAGAGTTTATACGTTAGTGCCAATAAAGTTTTTTTTATGATATTGGAAGGCAAACAAGCAGACGGATTTCCTGATGGTAAGAAATTCACGCAGCCTAGACACCAAAGATGGTAATGGTGCGTTGCCAACCTGAGGCCGGGATGTTAGGCCTCGAGCAAAAGTAAGTTTACCGGCTACCTTACCATCCAAACCGGAACACGTCATGACGCTATGGCGTCAGGAATATGTAAAGCGGTGGTACCAATCCGGGTGAGTCCCTGCGAAACTCTACCACCTAGAAGGATGTCACGGTGTTAGTGACGGTAAGCCTATGCTCGCCTTTTACGAGCTGCCTGGCAGGAAGGCAGATGGTCTATTCTGCAAAGGAGCCCGGACCAACACGTTAATAAATAATATATATGTATATAACACCTAAATTAATAAAGTCAGGTTTGTTACAACACTTATAACTTGGGAACTTCTTGACCGATTTTATATGTTTTTGTTGAATTTCTCTCTCTCAGCCCCGAATAGTAAAATAGCCATTAAAATATTTCAATAATCATAAAGTTAAAAAAAATCAATAGCCCCCGAGAAAATCTAATAATATAACCCTCAGTGTTGTAGCTTAAAACCATCTCGAACAAGTTTGCTTTTAAACAAAAAAAAAAGCTGCACCAAAATCAGTTAATTCGTTTAGGAGTTATAATGTCATAGACAACAGAAACATCTCTCATCTCTTTTTTAGTCGGGGATTAAACATTAAGACAAAAATCAGCACCGAGATTTCAGTACAAAAGCTCGCCGGGACAACTAGAATTCTAATAACATTTTTACATGAAAATCCAACAACAGATATTACAGTTGGTTAAAAATAATCATTTAGCCCTTACCCAATATGTGATTGCGCTCTGTTCCTGGAACGTGCCGATAATCGTGCTCCGAACATGTTTTTCTTTGACTGGTGTTTCGATTGCGTTTATAGCCTTTTGTATCGCTAACGTCTGGAAGGAGAAAAAATGAAATTAGTTTTTTGGTATACATTTGCATTATATGCTTTTGGTGAACTCATAGTAACAGACTAAAGATAGACTAAAGAAGATAAAAAATGTGCTTTATTCTTAATGCTTCCCATTAAGAATAAAGCACATTTTTACTGAATACTCACCTGTTTTTCAAGATGAAAAACAGACGCAAAGATTAGTTGCGAATGCTTCAGCCCAGAAAACTTTGTTTAAAAATCCTTACGAATTTTCCCTAGGTTGAAAGTTTTCCCTAGGTTGAAAGTTTGGTTGGAGGTTTTGGAAGTTTTGAAGAGGAAGGTTTATATGTATATTTTATAACCGAGCGAAACCGGGGCAGGCCGCTAGTGAAATATAAAAAATGAAACCATTCGAAAAAAAATATTTCTTAACTGCCCCAAAAATAAAACGGATGCTTTTTATAAAGTATGCGGGAGTTTGCATCGTTATTTAGATTTACGGATGGCATCACCTGAATGCATTTTATGGCAATCAAAGTAAAAATAAATATCAAGTCGCAGACTGCAGTTAACGGGAGGGTGCCAGTAATAGCACCATTAAAGTATATTTAGCATCCGTAAATAAAAACAAATATGGAAGATCTCAGTGTGGAGCGCGCGATATTCATAGTACACAAACAAAGCAACTGGGCTTAATGTTATTGAAATGCAATAAAACACACAAAACCGACTTTAATTTCAATATCATATTCTCTGAGTAAACAATTAAATTAGTATTTTGCATATTACTCAAAAACTGACATAAAATTTATATGGGATCACAAACCAGAATATTATGCGTCTAATATAATATATTTACCGAATTATTACACATACACCGTTCTTTCATCGGTTGGAAAACACTCTCTGTTGGCCTAAATATTAGCTGACTGTTAATAGCCACTAAACTTTGACTTAAGTGCAATTTTATTAGGTTTCTGTCCTTTGTTAAAATAAAGACATCTTCAAACTGCTAAAAGTCACTGGAAGAAAATTCGTATAAAAAGATTGCATTCCTTATACTTTAACTAGCTGCTTATTCCGGCTTCGCTCGGATGTTTACTTTTTTGATTATAAATTGAGATGTAAGCTATCCTATCTTTCAAGTTGGATCAAACTGCACACGGTGTGCAAATTTGATTCAAATCGGTTAAGTAGTTTAGGAGTCCATCACGGACAAACAACGTGACACGTAATTTAAATAAATTAAGATTACAGATCGTTTGACAGAATCCTTGGATAGATTACACAATTTTATTTATTACCAAATAAAAAAATGTTATGACTGTGACGTGAATGTTAGTCAAAATTAAATTATATAATAATCAGTATATAAAGTATCTCTATTTAATACCGAT
Organism: Calephelis virginiensis; assembly: GCA_002245475.1. NCBI lineage: Eukaryota > Metazoa > Arthropoda > Insecta > Lepidoptera > Riodinidae > Calephelis > Calephelis virginiensis. The sequence continues at coordinate 132,386 of NJDC01002777.1, read as the reverse complement.
AACCGAATCAAATTAATCGAAGAGACACCCGAATCCAGAAAAGCATTTAAGTGCATCATAGAAATGCATGTATCTATCGCGAAGGAAACACGAAGCTTTTAGATGGTCGGTATCATCAGAGGGGCGCATAAAATACTACAAATGAGATGGTCAGTTCAATTGTTTCTCTTGTGTATTGTTAGAAAAAGAAAGAAAAGAAGAAAGAAAATATATTTGTTTGCAGAATATGCGTGTTGAAGTTGTTACAAAATTATTTATGTTTTCCAACATATTCTACCACATTGTGGTGTGCAAATATTTTAATATTTTTGAAAGTGATTATTTAATTATATACACAATGTTTTAATATTCATACAACAAATAGTTTTATTCTTATAACAATTTGAATTATAACTTACAATTTTACGATGTTAATAAATTTAACCCTGTCGACCGTAAACTACACCTGTAAACTTACGCTGGTTGATAACATCGGTTTGCATCCTACTGTACTGTAGATTCCCTCAAAACTTAATAATAATAGGAAGATGGATACAAAGTTCAGGGACACTGTCAATATGGCAGCAGGAATAGGTGAGGCGATGGATCCCTTACCAGGGCAATTTGTTATATAGCACTTTACAACCGGTGAAAATGCGCCCTTGGACAACAATACGAAGTTGTGTCGACTCTGAATTTTCATGTCGACTTTCCTATTACTACTTTCTAGAGTTAGCCCTTTACTATCTTTTTGTGATTTCAGCATGTGTTTTACAAGGTTTTTCAGAACATACTGTCTTACAGACAATATTAATAATCAATCCTAATCCAAAACTTGCTTTCCAAGATTGATATTTTGATCCATTTTTATGTTATCGCTTGCCAATAACATATCTGTGGACAGGATAAATATGGAAATTATGTAAGCGGTAGGCGGATACGCAGCTATCTAGATTGCTTGAAATCCATCTTTGGAGATACATTATTAACATTGGCCGCTAGTAGATAGAATGCTTTACGTTTAGAAGTTTTCCTATCCTAATTTCTATTATTCCTAATAATATCATAAATGCGGAAGTTTGTGTGTTTGTTTGTGTATTTGTTACTCCTTCATCCAAAAACTGCTGAAACGATATTCATGAAATTTGGTACACACATAGAGGATAACTTGGATTAACACATAGAACAGTTTTTATCCCGAAACAATGTTCCTGTGGGACCACGCGGGCAACACCGTGGGCAACAGCTGGTACAAGCATACATTTCAAATCTTTCAATTCTATAAAGCCCTTACGTACGTAAAATGTATACTCATTTTGTCTAACTATGATCTTAGCAAATGAAAAAAATCAAAATTACAGTTTTTAAATTTAATAATAACTTCAAGAAGTTTTGTTGGTTTTAATCCACAAGTTATCCAATGTCAATGACCTACAATGACAAGCCATCATGTTATCATACAGAAAAAAACAAATGTTACTAAAATACACCAACGTTATCAGTCAATCTTGGGTGAGTTTTTGATGTTTTTATAGCATATGGTGACAAATAAGCTGCAGCTTATCAAGCGATAAGGGATTATTTCCAAAGTTGAAAACCAACATTTAGTTTCCACTAATATACCTATTATTATATTATGTATATTGTAATATGCATCGTCATAACTAAGATGTGCTTTTTCAAAGCATACTCTGGATACCATATTACATGGGATAAGAGAGCTGTCGAACCATTCGACTAAAAAAAATTGCAATGATTAAAATTTTAAAGTATACTGTCAGGATTATAAAAGATGCCTGCCAAAAATTCCTACCTTTGTTAGAAACCAAATGTTTTTTTATGATATTGGAAGGTGTTTGCCTTCATCAGACGGATTTCCTGAAGGTAAGAAATTCACGCCGCCTAGAGACAACAAAGGTGGTAATGGTGCGTTGCAACCTGAGATCGGGATGTTAGGCCTCGAGCAAAAGTAAGTTTACCGGCTACCTTACCCTCCGAACCAGAATACGTCAACGGCAAGCGCTGACATTGTGGCGGCAGGAATAGGTATCAATCCGGGCGAGTCGTTGCGAGACTCTACCACCTAGTCAGATGTCACGGTGTTAGTGACGGTAAGCCTATGCTCGCCTTTTACGAGCTGCCTGGCAGGAAGACAGATTGTCTATTCTGCAAAGGAGCCCGGACCAACACGAGGTCTGTTCTTTTCTTATTTTTTTTACGTATTTTCTACTAGTAAAAATGTCACATAATATAAATAAACTTTTAATTCGTATACTCGAGCCACACTCTATTCTTTACTCTATAATACTGCTGCCTAGCACAGGAAGGCAGATGGTCTATTCTGCAAAGAAGCCCGGACAAACACGGTATAGAATAGTTCAGTAGCTCTTAGCGTAGTTATTTACATGACTTAGAAGATTAAACGAAGTCAGATATCCCAATAATAGGCAGATTAGACAGTCACCGTATATTAAAGAGAGATTTTCAAAAATTGAAGCAAATGTTAACATTCTAGTCTGCGTCTTAGTCTTAAAGCACCAATAAAATGTCCTTATCGTACTTCGTCAAAGCTAAACAAATGTTAACCGATTACACAAAATGTAGCCTCAACAATAGCAAACAGTTTATAATTGCCACCATCTGCAACGTGCCAATTTAAAACAAGAAACCATAGACTTACATAGTAAGGGATACTAATAAAACTTAGGCGCTCGTTGAACTTCACTTTTGCTAAAAAAAAATAAGTTACACACCAGATCAACGGGCGCGTAAATTTTATTATTAAGGAGGTTAGTATCAAAGGTTAGTTCAGGTAATGTCTCGATGACCGAGTTTGTAAGCAAGCAACTAATTTTCACATTAGACGGACAAAGAGGCATTGGCAAGGACTAACACAGGATATGGTATTGTTAACTCTAATGTTTAGATCCTAGTTCCATTGACCAAGTGACATTTAAGCGATATCTAGATATTAATGGTAATTCAAATTTAAAAACACACGCAGTATACAACGCCAAATATAATGAATGTCTAAATTGGATATTCATGTCAGGGACTTTGCCACTAAAGATATAACCGGTCATGGTTAAATAACTAAGGCTTAAACTACTTGTTTAACTAAAAAGTAGATGGTGTGTGTTCTAAAGAACTCTGGATCAATATCGCTACATTACATCAAAATCGTTTCAGTAGACGCGAAGCAGCTAGTAGACGAAACCAAGGAAATTGCTAGTTAACGAAATAATGCAAAAATTCAGTCAATTTTAAACGTTTGATACAGTTTATTGACCTAGCCTTTATACCTACATACATATAATGTACTTAAACGAATATTAAAAGCTATTATTTCAGTTGCTGTTATACATTGTGACGTGAGGTAACGCCAGTTGAATTTTAAGCGTCTGTATAATCGAGAATCTGTGACAAATTTCTAGAAATCTGTGTACGTACCACAAAAAAAAACTTTTTCTTTTTTTTTACGACAAAAGACAGCGAACAGTCACACGGCTCCCATGATGGTAAGAGTAAGAAAAATATAACGGATAACTTTTCGCATGGTACTAGATAGGTTTTAATACTTCTTTACCCCAAAATCGACCTCATATATACCTATATGGAATGAAAAGGTGCCAAGTATATAAGTAGAAATTTCCAATGCCAAATTATTTACAAAGTACCTACTTTACACAATGAAAATACAACGAGAATAAATAAAAATAAACTTATTAAAAACTATTGAACTAAAGTCACGTCACCGTACCGTTGTCGTATCAAGTAATAACCTCACGTTTTTGCTCAGTAGGTCAATTTTATTGAGTGTATACAAGGAAACACGGTTGTATAATAAACTTGATATATACATATACGGAAACCGCTTCGCAATATAAATACTAACCTGCCTTATAAAACTGTAAATACGTACTGATTAATAAATAAACAAAGCGCAAAGAGTAAAGTTGATATTGTAATCTATAGGCCAATGTTAATAACCTATCTAAGATAAGAGATAATGCTATTTTAGATCAGTTGCCACGTAATCACTGTTACTTTTCAATAATTAACAAATATCAGCAAAAACAGTAGACAGGTTATTAATAATGACATGGCAACGGTATATCACAATGTAATAATACCAGAATTAACCTTGAAATACTCTAGTCCAGGGTTTCCCAAACTATGGGTCGCGAGAGAATAATGAGTGAGTCATGCCTGTAGAACAACACACCACCCGACCGAGCTAACAGCGAAAATAGTATTTAATACAGATGATCCTTTAAGAGACAAAAGCTACACTGAGTCCAACTTCTAAATGCCCTCGTTGAATTCGCATGGCATGAAAAGTCAGAAAGTTATGAGAAAATATTACCCAGAATATGTGAAACCAGAATTCACTGGGAATCATGATACGACATAATTAAATAAATAAATGATTAAGCTATAAAAAATCTTGTGTTATAAAATGTAATAAATAGTGTTCAAACTTAGTCCTTTATTCATATGGGTAGCAGTGAAATGTCCTAGGGGTGGGTACCGAGTTTTGGGAACTTTTTTCAGATGGGTCGTAGCCTAAATAACTTTGGGAATCACTGCTCTAGTCTATGTTTATTAATAAGACGGAAAGTGCATTATTACATTTTCGTATAGTCCAAAAAAACGGCGACTTTTGCATCTGATAGTACGTTCGCGACAAGAATGTCCTCATTCCTTGGAGATTCAAACATCTAGAATACGCAACCATCGAAGGCACTATGCTTCCGGCCAATATTAACAACCGATCTAAGTAATGTATTTTAAAACAGTTGCCAAGTAACTGCTGTTATTTTTCAATATTTTAAAGAAATATCTTAGCAACCAAACTCTAGCAGGCCTATCCCTAACTGTAGTTAGGCTATTAATATTGGCCTTTAGAAAACAAAAGCTCAAAATCAGACGACTATAACTCACCAGCTGATGGAAACGCTTGTCGGCAGGATTCGCCATAGTAACGAGTTGTTAGTGCAGAGTAGAGACAGCGGCATGCATTAGTTTAACTGTGTATGAAGCTGAAATGAGAGGTGCCAACAAAAGTTAGTGGAATCGGGTTTTAACGGGTTAACTTGATGCTATAGTGTTGCCATAACTTGGCACATGAACCGTTTGTTTTAAATATAATTAGATGTCATTCTATAAAACACGTTCATAAAACCGAAAGGTCGTATTACAAAATTGCAATCAAAGGTTGAAAAAGTTATTTTATTTTGTCCATGAAAACATGGTTTTATATTTCCTTCCTGGATATTCACACAAGGGCAAACATTTTTTTTTCTCTTTTTTGTATTTTTCCCTTTACAAAAGAATTTAATTTCTTTTTTTATCTATTTTTAATGCAATACATAATATAATATATGTACTGAGATCCAAGAACCGCCAGCTGATACACATATTAAATATAACCAGTACAGACAATACAGAGTATTGGAGTTGGGATCGAGATCCCAGTAATTTTGTTTTTAGAAAATAAGTTAGGTCTGGCAGGCTGAGATCGTATCTCACTAATATCCACATACGACAAAATCGTATAATGTTTTTTATTGATTATTCTATAAACGTATTTTAAGAATAGCCTCCTCAAACATGCTTAGAGGGAAATAATTGCGACATCCAACTGCAACCAATTAGGTATACTGTGTTCGTCTGATCTAGTGACAATATATGAACTAATAACTTCTAAAACGTATTTATTTTCATATTTTTTTTATTATATTGGAAGTCAGAGTTTATACGTTAGTGCCAATAAAGTTTTTTTTATGATATTGGAAGGCAAACAAGCAGACGGATTTCCTGATGGTAAGAAATTCACGCCGCCTAGAGACACCAAAGGTGGTAATGGTGCGTTGCAACCTGAGGCCGGAATGTTAGGCCTCGAGCAAAAGTAAGTTTACCGGCTACCTTACCCTCCAAACCGGAACACGTCATGACGCTATGGCGGCAGGAATAGGTAAGGCGGTGGTACCAATCCGGGTGAGTCGCTGCGAAACTCTACCACCTAGTCGGATGTCACAGTATTAGTGACGGTAAGCCTATGCTTGCTTTTTACGAGCTGCCTGGCAGGAAGGCAGATGGTCTATTCTGCAAAGAAGCCCGGCCCAACACGGGGTCTGTTCTTTTCTTAATTTTTTTCCGTATTTTCAACTAGTAAAAATGTCACATAATTTAATTAGTATTAAAATTCTCAACTATCTTCCGGTATTTGGTATATACGAGTATATGTTATTCACAAATATGAATGTTATTTATGAGTGAGTGATGAGTGAGTATTTAAACTTTTAATTCATATACTCGAGTTACACTTCTTTTTTCTTTACTCTCTAATACTCTAACTGACGAGGACGGTTTGTTTAAAAAAATACCATCCCTCTCACTCTGCCACTCCATTAAGAATTTAAAACCTATCAATATTTTAATGTATTTTTTAATTAACACGCGATCTTTTATTTTTGTGAAAAATCACGACTTCACACACGTGTATAAATCGAGTAAGAAACTCTTTAATTTTGGAGTCGATTAAAAATGGACGCTGTCGATTATAATCAACACTATCTTGTCGTTTACTAAGAAATACTTCCACTCAATTGTTCTGATATTTATCGTGATAATAATATTGCTCGGTTTTCCTACAAGCCAACACCTCTTGCAAACATTCATAGGTTAGCTTCGTATTAAGCACC
>NJDC01002777.1:114455-125048 GCA_002245475.1 Calephelis virginiensis | reverse complement strand
TACCCATAAATATGAATGTTATTTATGAGTGAGTGATGAGTGAGTATTTAAACTTTATATTCATATACTCGAGTCACACTTCTTTTTTCTTTACTCTATAATACTCTAACTGACGAGGACGGTTTGTTTAAAAAAATACCATCCCTCTCACTCTGCCACTCCATTAAGAATTTAAAACCTATCAATATTTTAATGTATTTTTTAATTAACACGCGATCTTTTATTTTTGTAAAAAATCACGACTTCACACACGTGTATAAATCGAGTAAGAAACTCTTTAATTTTGGAGTCGATTATAATCAACACTATCTTGTCGTTTACTAAGAAATACTGCCACTCAATTATTCTGATATTTATCTTGATGATAATATTGCTTGGTTTTCCTAGAAGCCAACACCTCTTGCAAACATTCATGTGTTAGCTTCGTATTAAGCACCTATATCTACCGACTATCTACATTCATTTTGTGCGTTAGTACCTACGTGTGTCTAGGTATGTTTACGGGATATGGACTTTTAAACAATGAATTTAGTACAGATTGTATATTTTGTTAACGCTTAAATTGTTTTTTTTTTATTCTTACGAATTGAATATTTTAACTCCCTGACACCTTTAGGAGCAAAACCAGCTTGGACGTTTTATTTGAGTGAGCAATATCAAAACTTAAGAAAATAAGCCACCAAAACTTTAAAAACCGAACTTAAAATTTTCCTACCTATTGTTTTCAATCCAAACCAAAGGTCTCAGTTGATTACAATTCAAAGATAACTCAATCGGAATTCAAATCAGGACATTGCGACATCATAACAAGGTAAAGGAATGTCATCATGCGCTTGCTGCAGTTACATTCGCTAATACCTTCGTACATTATTTACCAACTCCAAAAAAGTAGTACGTTAACAACTCGTTTGTATGTTTTTTTTAATTTGTTAGGTACCTACACGTTTACTCGGCCAATAACACACAGATTTGAATGATGATTCTTTTTTGATTCCAAGGTGGTCCCATGTAACTTTAAGGACATTATTAATAGGGATTCTAGATGATTGTCAACACTGTCTATCGACATTGGTTTGCATCCGTCTGGACCATAGTTTTAAACCAAATTTAATATATATATCGTAGGATGGAAACAATGTTTTCTCCAAGGTAACTTTCGTTGAAAGGCGTGTTTAGGTACAACCGTAACTCAACAACCGACACATGTCGGATTTTGATAAAATTTAAAGAGAACCACCTCGGAAATATAAAGTAACTTTTAAAAAAAATAATTATATACCTGTGGTAACTGGAAATAAACTAAAATTATATTATAACCAAATGATATCTCAACGAAATACTGTCTAAATATTCGTTATATTTGTAGTTTTTCACTTGTATTTAATTATGAGTGTAATGTATATGGCCACTTGCACGCTTTAGAGTTTAATATTTAACCCTGAGTTAGCTTTTCAAACAGGGCTAAATCACTTTATATTTGAAATATTAACTTATAGCTAAATTTAATCCAGAAACGTGCAAGTGATGCTAAATATATAAAGTATTAAATTAATAAATGGTGTATACAGTTCTCTTGTTTATGTGGTGAAATTGTAAAATAAATCAGTGGCATTACTTCATGATACATGCACTATAGTATATACTTCATCATTTTGACCCTATAAATAACCTTCATATATTGCCACTAGTACACGTAAGAAGAAAATTGAATTCAGATTAATATACAAAATTAATATTGAAATAGTAGCATGCCAGATCGAACGGTACCTCCTGATTACGTTGCTTGAGAAGAGTGTTTTGTACCTGCAAAAAAAACAATAATTAAATAGGTATATAAACATAAAAAATCCCTATTTTCTTTGGACAGGCGATTACTTGTTAACGACTTTATTGCTTTAATTAATCTCAACTATTTCAAATGTTTTCTGATGCAAGATATTAGAACACATAGAAAGATAATAGATTAATTTCTCGTTCTTACAAAGTGTATATATTTAACTTATAAATTTAGTTTATGAAAATGTCGACGCACACAGGTACTACTCGTGTGGTCCAGTTAAAGTACTTTTTGATTCTGATTCTGAACAAAATCATTAAAGTAAAAATTAAAAACATTTTATTTATCTGTATATTTTATTAATTTACCAATCTTAAAAAAAAGCATCTTCACGCCCATATCCCAGAAGAGATAGGCAGAGGCACAACCGGGGCACCCACGAGACACTAAGTCCCAAAATGTGATAGGTAGCAAACCTATCGCCAACCGGGCACATTTCCAATCCCGAGCAACATTTTTTTTATTAGGAAATTGGAAAAACCCAATTTTCCTTTTTGCTGCCCGACCTGGGATTCGAACCAGGGACCTCATGCAGTCAAGTCCAACAACTGAACCGCTAGACCACAGATTTTATTTATCTGTATATTTTATTAACTTACCAATCTTAAAAAGATAAAAATAATCAAAATTGATTAACAAAAATATTAACACTGGCTTTCGAACAAAGCCTGTCTCTGTGTAAAAGAGCTAGCAATCATTTTTTTTATTACTTTCAGACGTAATGTTCAAATTTTCTAAGCAATAAAAGTCAATTAAAAAACAATAAAAATATGTTTTCATGCAAATGATTCTATACTAGCAACAACGTCTTCATTTTCAAAACTCGGTGTCTACATAATATAATAATAATATATTATCACGACTGCTAATATTTTAAGGATTGTTTCATCACCACCGACTCTTGATAGCAAATAGTACTACGAATAATTGGCATGATCTTCATACGTAGAATAAACATAATAAAAGTAAACATAGATCCCGGGCCTAATCAAACAAACTAAAAACTAAACAGATGCAGTAACGAGCTCATCCGCCCGGTGCCTACGTGTGTTCGTGCCGCACGGGAGACGGTCAGGACTAGGGACCTCGTAAACTGATGCTTCCGGATTCGACAATGCTCAGCCGTCATTGGCACCAAAATTATTGGTATACATAATGCAATGAAACATATTAATCAAATAATATAATTAATAATGAGTTCTAAAATATAATACATACGTCAAAAAGTTGAGCTGATTTGTCGATAACAGGTCGTTGAGTTTAATAAAAAACCTATTAATAATTTACTACTAATCCTTAATCCTTAATAATGTGCTATATCTGCTCCAGCAAACTTCGTTTCGCTCGTTCAGTTTGTATAGAAAAAATTAAAATGTCGTTTTTAATAGTTTCCTCGCTGTTGAACGGGATAAAATGTACCCAATGTTCTTTTCCCGATTCTAAGCTACCTCCCCATCAATTTTCAGCCTAATCGGTTTTACTATATGTACTTCGGCTTTCTTATATATAATACACTAGCTATTTGTTCCGGCTTAGCTCGGATGGTAATTTTTTGATCATAAATTGAGATGTAAGATATCTTATCTTTCAAGTTGAATTACAGTGTGCAGCTTTGATTGAAATCGGTTAAGTAGTTTAGGAGTCCATCGCGGACAAACAACGTGACACGTAATTTATATACATATATATAAAATAGATGATTCATCTTTCATAATTATGTATACGTCGAGATTTCTTTGTTTTTAAAATGTATTTAGCTATTTGAGGTAGAGATAAATCCAACGTATCAAAAACCATTAAAATTTGGTTCACCAGATCTCGAGATATAAGTGTTGTAGCAAAACCATCTTTGTAAACCCCTGCGTAGTGAGGCCCTGGTAACCTGTAACCCATTTAACCTTTGCTTACCTGTTTCGAGCTGCCTGGCAGGAAGGCAGATGGCTTTTCTATACAGGAGACCCGGATCAACACGGTGTTGATCCGAGTCTCCTTCAAAATCGGGTTATTGAAGGCATTATGTGATGACTTTAGTTTTGTACATTTTTGTTGCATACCTACTTACTACCCGTAAGTAAAGAGTGAAATAAATAAATGTTTATTTTTAAAAGATGTTTATATTATGTCTGTTACTTTCTAGTTTTGAAGACGGACGATAAACTACGTAGTATTTTATAATAAGACTAGCCGATATAAAGAACTTTCTATCACTTGACATTATCAGCTACTAACAGTTCAAGCAAAAACATAAAGCTTCGTTGTTTTCTATTTTCCCTGCAATGTTTCTTCTGGCTTTTCTCTTTATAAGAATGTTCACAACAAAAAGAAATCAGCAAAACCATGCGACATGGGGATTATTTTTTTGTGTATTACATAAATACATATATTTTTGTATATGTATATAAATATAGAATGAAAGGCAAACACACACCAGAAGCTTTTTAATAATTCTTCTCCTAACTAACAGTCCAATGTTTCAAAAATGGCTATCATTAGATTATGAATCGATTGTCCAATAAAAATATGAGTGAAACCTAATGTTTACAAACTAACAATATCTTTTCAATCCGCTATATTATAATAGAGATAGAGTGATATATTGTGTATAGTTTGTTTTATCTACCGGTGACATTCATTCAACATTAAAACAATAGTGAATGAATTTCACAAGCCTTTGTAGATTATGAAATTGTACACCGACAATTATTAGCAAGTACTGTGCCGCTGACACAGTTAACGACTACACGGCTAATGTTATAAATTCTGATTACATATTATTATTTCATTTAATTACTTGGTATCTTTACGCCCATATTCCCGAAGAGCTAGGCAGAGTTACAACCATGGCACTCACGACTAGCCCAAGACACTGAATCCCGCAATGTGATAGGTGGCAAGCCTATCGCCAACCAGGCACATTTCCAATCCCGGGCAACGTTATTTTTATCAGAAATTTGAAAATACACATTTTCTATCTCTTTTATTGCCCGACCCGGGATCGAACCTGGGACCTCAAGAAGTCAAGTCCGACGCCGAACAACTAAATCACAGAGACGATAAATTACTTTGTATGCTAATAATCAAGTTAAATATACAATGAGCCTTGCGTTGTTTCCTGCCAATCCACTATAAAGCTAAATGAAAAATGACTTACAAAAATTGCTCCTAACAACTTTTATTATTTAAATATCAAATTTAATATTTTTATTTACTTAAAAATGGCTCTTTTACAAAAGGATCGTGAGTAAAACTCTTGACATTCTTCAATCGTTCATCAAAGTTGATTAACAGCCAATATTAATAATGTATCTCAAAAGATTGATTTCAAGCAATCTGGACAGCTGCGTATCCGCCGGCCTATCCTATACCTTATTGCCATATTTATCCTGTCCACAGATATGTTATTGGCAAGCGATAACACAAAAATGGATCAAAATATCAATCTTGGACAGCAAGTTTTGGATTAGAATTCATTATTAATATTGGCCGTAAGTCGCCAATAAACATCAAATACCTATGTTTATGGTGTTTTATCAAACTGAGGTTCCCCAACTAGTTAACGGCCAATATTAATAACCTGTCTAAGATAAGAGATAGTGCTGCTTTAAGTAATTTACCATTTACTTTAATGATTAATAAAAATATCTAAAGCTCTAGGTGTTCTACGCCTATCTTTATCTGTAGATAGGTTATTAATATTATCCGTAAGTCTATCGCATTCGTTGGTTGACTACCCTACCCTCCAAGAATGAGAGAAAATAAAAAAATGGTGTTACAATTTCGGGCAAGTCGCCACAAAACTTTACCACCTAATCATGTATATGGTAGTATGGAATAAAAGCCAACGCGTCTTTCGAGCAGCTTAGAAATAGAGTAGTGGCTTATATTTAAAGGATCCTAGGGGAAATCTACTTGTAGAGAAACTTAAGTAATCCATTCTTTCACACTAACATTACAAATCCGAAAGTCTGTTCTTCAGTATAATTTGATATGCAAATAGTTAAAGATCCGAGTACAAAGGTTTCGTTATTTTCAAAGATTTTAGTCTCCTCCCATTTTAGTCCTTTGAGGGTAAAGGACTAAAATGGGAGAAGAAAGTTTGAGGTTAATCAAAGACGACTGTTCTACGCTGACAAAGATTTAAAACAGCAAATACCTACTTGCAAGATGCATTATCACTACATAGTATAAAACAAAGTCGCTTCCTCTGTCCCTATGTCCATTTGTATGCTTAAACCTTTAAAACATGCAACGGATTTTGATGCGGTTTTTTTAATAGATAAAGTGATTGAAGAGGAAGGTTTTTATGTATATATATTTCATAACCGTGCGAAGCCGTGGCGGGCCGCTAGTAATTTGATATAAATATAGTTAAAGATCCGAGTTCAAACAAAGGTTACGTTTTTTTCAAAGATCCAACCCCAAAGGGTAAAATGGGAGATGAAAGTTTGTATCAAAATCATATTGAGGTTAATCAAAAACGACTAATTTACGCTCACAAAGGCAGGTAAACAGCAAATACCTTCTTCCATATTGATTTATTCCAGTTGACCACAAGTGCTATAAGATTGGCAAATCGCAAGATGCGTGCGATACGTACTGTTATCGGTATTACATTAACTGCAGGTAATCGACGTGTGAAGCAACACCGTTACTTATGCATAACCAGTGATAGTGGAAACGATAGCGGTCACACGTTTGTGAGTAACGCTTGATGAACACCCGACTATTTATTATTTATAAGTGGGCTAAGTTTTCTTTTTAGCCGACTTTCAAAAGATCTACTCTTTTGATATTCGATAAAAATAATAATAAGCCTCTCAAAGCCCAGTCCCACGTCCGAGTCGAACATCTAAAGCACGTGAGAGGCGGACGCCTGCAACGAAATAACTCTGCAGGAGACCAACGGGGTAATGGCAAACCCAGTTACATGGAGACACGTCAAATGAGGAAACATAAACAGTCGCTTCGATCGCCGCCCGGGGCGTACTTAGAGCTGACGCTAAGTGCCACAGCATACGGTCCGACAGCAGTAGTAAGTCTAGGAGGCGGGCGGCTCCTACCAATAAAAATGTGACAGCCGAATCTTTATTGTCTCAGAAAGTTTTTCAGTACCTACATTAGATTAGCCTCTGACTTCTACACTATGTGTTAAGAAGTCAAAGAAAAAAGTTCCGCCTTTTACTAATTTCGATTACCATTTTAGTTGAAAATCATAATATGCTTTCCGGTCGTTTCTATAAAACTAAAATTAAAAATTTTCAATAACATCAAACATTTGATATAGCTCAAAAAATATCTAAGAACCGGACCCACGTTCAAAAGATATAACGCCAGACACACACAAACACGTGCGCAAGCACGTACGCACGCATGCCCATACACACACACACACACACGCAAAAAAAACAATATTTACTCTCCTTTAGAGAAAAGTTACAGCCAACTATACATAACACAGATACAACACAGGAAGCTAACAGGTTGCCGACACTGACAGGATGTAAATGTGCCTACTCGTATAGCTGTAATTGACTTATACCACAATTTACTATCATATTATGTGGTTTATATATACATTATCATTTTATGGTACGTTAGCAGATAAACATCATTGCTTTTTATTTTTATGATATTGGAAGGCAAACAAGCAGACGGATTTCCTGATGGTAAGAAATTCACAGCGCCTCGAGACACCAAAGCTGGTAATGGTGCATTGCCAACCTGAGGCTGGGATATTAGGCCTCGAGCAAAAGTAAGTTCACCGGCTACCTTACTCTCCAAACCGGAACACGTCATAAAGTTATGGCGGCAGGAATAGGTAATGCGGTGGTACCAATCCGGGTGAGTCGCTGCGAAACTCTACCACTTAGTCAGATGTCACGGTGTTAGTGACGTTAAGCCTATGCTCGCATTTTACGAACTGCCTGGCAGGAAGGCAGATAATCTATCTGCAAAGGAGCCCGCACCAACACGGAGAAAATCACGGGCTGTCTATAGACCTTCCTTCCTATAACATAAAATAATCTAAACTAACTAAACCTGCAAAAAAAAAACAACTCCAATTTTATTATCACTCTCTTCATCTAGGTACACCAAAAAGATGCATTATTAAATATTAGTCAAAAATCATTCGTTGTAACTTGATAAAATTTAGTGTTACTGGGACTTTGAATAAACATCAAAAGCACATCGTTATTGGTCGAGTAATCGCGTAACAAATACAAAAAAAAACTGACGAATTCATAAAATCGGTAAAAAAATGGGGTATTTTCTTGGACTACTAAAATGTCTTAAAAGTGATGATTATTTTGCCTTACGCTGTCCTTCCACGGATCCTCATTATAAGATTCAGACTACAACAATTAAAGGGAAGAAAAACGGCAAGAAACCGACTTCCATTTCAATAAGATAATCTAGATACACTTAAATTAATTGTTTTCTCGATTTCCCTGGGATTCCACCACCAGATCCAGCAGCAATACATAAAAAAATAAAGGAGTCAAACATAGAACCTCCTCTTTTTCTCTCTCTCTCTCTCTTCTATGATTACGTAAAGACAGACTTTTGAGCTTTGACTCATGTTTTTATAGGATTCTGCTTACCTTCATTTTTTTTCAACGTAACAAAGTACATTTGTACTTTCTATAACACCAATTTACCATTGGTATCAATTGAACAAACATAATTTGCCAAGCGATGCGTGAACAAATCCAAAATTATGTTTGACTAGCTGTTTGCCCGTGACTTCTACTAAGGAATTTATTAACATACTAACTTCCATACCCCGTTACAGTAATATCATTGTTTTATAAAAAGTATCCTATGTTTGAATTAGTCTCTAACTATGTGCTTATCACATAGTATAAATAAAATCGCTTTCTCTGTCCCTTTGTCCGTTTGTATGCTTAAATCTGTAAAACTACGCAGCAGATTTTGATGTGGTTTTTTTAATAGATAAAGTTATTGAAGACGAAGGTTACATTATTAGACATCCAAGATCTTGATGATGCATTACTAGCCCGACTGGAATGTTAAGCCCCTAGCTTAGTAAGCTGCTTTGGCTACCTCTCAAACTGGAACATGTCAATGGCGAGCACTGACACTATGATGTTAGATTATGTTAGACGGTTCGAATCCAGGCGAGAGTACACTATTCTGCTACCTTGTCATACTGATTGTACTAACATAACAATAATCTAGCATACGTAAATACATACATATCTTCACGCCAAGTCACTTACGGGATTTGCAGAGAGTATCGAGTGCCAGACCTTACGATCCTGACAAACCTGTCTGGCTTCCTTCACATTCATTACCTTTTTCATACAAACACGCCGGTTTCGGAGACTCTTGACACCACCCTCGGATAACATCCGAGTGATCTGATCGTGGACTGTCAACCTTGGTCGCCCAGGTACCTACATCCATCCACATTCGCATTGTATATCTGCTTTGTCAATCTTTCATCTGCCAGCGAAGCATGCCCTTTCGCATTTTAACACCAACTCCTTTTTTCAATCCCACTCTTTCTCGGATCTCACTATTACGAATGCGGCCAGCGAGCATTACACCACAGATTTTCCGTAGCGCTCTCATTTCGACCGCATTTATCCTACTTTCATGCTTTTTCTGACATACCCAATTCTCGCTTATGTACAATAACGTTGGGATAAGCATAGAATTATGCAAAGCGAGTCTAGCTTTTTGACTCAAAACCTCGCTTTGAAATAGCTTACCCAAAGCTCCATTAAATTCCATCAAATTAGTCCGGACCTATATATTAACATGTGACGTTTTTAGACAACGGTTTCAGAGGAACAGATTAAAATTTTGTATAAATATCGCATACAAACTAATCTGACAGCAGTAAACGTGTTTTGTCTCTTTCTATTACTTTAGTTGAAAGAAGACAGCGATAAATTAAAATTAGTATGTTAAGCGCGAAGCAGAATTACCTCCAATGTACCGTTTTTGATCGTAAGTTTCTCAACATCCAAATTGAGTGGTAGCGAACAAAAACTGGACAACCTGTGATTAGCCGTGAGGAATGCGATGTCACGTCATCAACCATAAATAAAAAACTACAAAATGTAGCTGACTTGCAAAATTTAGATGAATATACCTTTAGATTTAAACTAAAGCATATTCTTAGCAATTTGCAAATTTTAGAAGAATAAACCTTTAGATTTAAAGTAAACCATATTTTTAGCAATGTGACGGCCGCAAGGTCTCACAGGAACCCTTTGTGTGATTGGAATTAAAAGTAGACTATATGTTAATCCAGGTCACAATCTATCTGTGTTCCCAATTTCAGACAAATCCGTTCAGCCATTCGAGCGTAAAAGAGTAACAAACATCTATACATACATACTCACAAACTTTCGCATTTATACCTAATATTAATAGGATCATACATGGAAAAGTTTATCTTTCTCGCAAAAACTACTAAATGGATTTAGATAAAACTTCACAGTAATTCAAACACCAGAATAACTCATAGACTACAATTTACAAAGATTGGTACTTAGATTAGACTTTAGATTTCTAGTAATTGGCTAGATTATTATGTTAGTGCAACCAGTATGACAAGGTAGGAGAATCATGTGCTTTCGCCCGGATTCGAAACGCCTAACATCATAGTGTCCATGATCGCCATTGATATGTTACAGTTAGAGAAGTAACTGGTCAGCTTACTAAGCAGGGACTTAATATTCCAGTCGGCCTATTAATGCATCATCAAGATCTTGGGTGTCTAA
>NJDC01002777.1:96589-112244 GCA_002245475.1 Calephelis virginiensis | reverse complement strand
TTTGATCGTAAGTTTCTCAACATCCAAATTGAGTGGTAGCGAACAAAAACTGGACAACCTGTGATTAGCCGTGAGGAATGCGATGTCACGTCATCAACCATAAATAAAAACTACAAAATGTAGCTGACTTGCAAAATTTAGATGAATATACCTTTAGATTTAAACGAAACCATATTCTTAGCAATGTGGCGGCCGCAAGGTCTCACAGGAACCCATTGTGTGATTGAAATTAAAAGTAGACTATATATTAATCCAGGTCACAATCTATCTGTGTTCCCAATTTCAGACAAATCCGTTCAGCCATTCGAGCGTAAAATAGTAACAAACATCTATACATAATAATAAATAATAATAGGATCATACATGGAAAAGTTTATCTTTCTCGCAAAAACTACTAAATGGATTTAGATAAAACTTCACAGTAATTCAAACACCAGAATATTTCATAGACTACAATTTACAAAGATTGGTACTTAGATTAGACTTTAGATTTCTAGTAATTGGCTAGATTATTATGTTAGTGCAACCAGTATGACAAGGTAGCAGAATCATGTGCTTTCGCCCGGATTCGAAACGCCTAACATCATAGTGTCCGTGATCGCCATTGATATGTTACAGTTAGAGAAGTAACTGGTCAGCTTACTAAGCAGGGACTTAATATTCCAGTCGGCCTATTAATGCATCATCAAGATCTTGGGTGTCTAATAATGTTAGACAGTGTGTATTCCTTAACAAAACAAACCTGTTAGTTGTCCCGATTTAACAAAATCCATATACAGTGACGATGGGATTGCTTTCCATCATATTTTGCAATACCTATATCACGTCATTGGTTAGACTTTATAATAAACATATTAATACTCACTATCCCCGTGCTATGGCATCGAAATGTGGACAACGTATATTTTTATCTAATAAAAAACAATTATCGTAATATTATACAAAAAATAACACAGCTTTTTTATAACTGTACAAATTAATTAAATAACTAGACACAACAAACGCGTAAAACCATGAAAATAACGGTCCAGATATCGTAACCTACAACGGTGCATTAACAGAAAGTTAACGTAACATTAAACGCACGTACATTTTAATATTATCGTGGGAACGGGAAATATTTTGACAAATATATTAACAGCATATATTATCCTCGTTCCTAGATGGGATTTTGGTTTTTTGGTACACAAACTACGTGCGTAGCAGGATAAAATATGAGGTCGAAAAAAAAAACTCCAAAAATTCGTAGTGTAACAGTGAGATCAGAGAAAGAGTGTGGTTGACAGTGTTGGTGTGAAAACGAGATATAGCATGTTCCGTTGATTCCGGCACGTGAAAAGAATGGTTATGACATTGGAAGACATACAAGCAGACGGGTTTTCTGATGGTAAGAAATTCATGCAGAGACATCAAAGGTGGTAATGGTGCGTTGCCAACCTGAGGCCGAGATATTCGGCCTCAGGTAGGTAGATAAAAGTTCAAAGAGTTGGTAGACAAAACATTAATATGTGTACAATGGGAATGTGGGTAAGTACTCGGGGAGACTTAGGGTGGCATTCCATACCAAATCACTAGGGTTTTAACCGAAGGCGGCGAAATGAGTAATGAATGTGGACGAAGCTGGTTAGGTCTCCAGAAATCGTCAAAATTCGCACTGTATACTCCCTGCCTACATACATACTATGCATGAGACTTGGTGGGAAATATGTATGTATGTTGTATGTCAATATCAACAGTATATACATATCAACAGAACCTTACGCACTTAGCGTGTTGTTGGCTTATACAATTATTAGGCCAAGGCTTGTTAGATATTATTGTATAACCAAGTATGTGCCCGAATTGTTAATAGGCTTGCTACCGACTCCAGAGATTTCCACGTACTAATTACATACTTCATACATACGCAGAAACATTAGGAATAGAAAACATTTCTTGTAACGCAGTTATTTATAAGTACTTCTTCAATCTACGGATGAGCAGAACGGCAATTAAATAATAACGAGCAATTGTGTCAAATAACGTCGAGTTACGTAAACAATCGTATGTGAAGACAATATATTTAGTAACCTCTGGTTTTACTAACAATAATTATCATACAAATAACCTTAAACTTTTGCCATCGCTTAACTAGTGCTAATTGAGGAATAACACGAAAGATTTCATACAACTACCCTCAAAGATATTAAAATGTGGTTGGAGCTTAAACACTAATTAATATTAATACACTTCAATGAAACGTATAGGTAAATAGGTACCTACTTTATCTTGGCCTCTGATCACCCGCTCTACTCAACTCAAAATTGGTTTAGAGGTGTTTTTCCAAGATGCACAAAAACTTACTGGCAAAAGTAAAAAAATGACTAGAATGTTATTCGGTTTGGTGTTGTTTACTATTTAATAATAGATAATAGTTACTCATTGTGGTAAGTTAACGTACTTTAAATCAAGGATAGAAAAAAAAAATACTGTTGCTTATAAAATAATAGCTGTTGCCCGCGACTTTGTACACACGTTGAAGTGACTTTTTGTAGTTAGTGATGGAAACGAAAGATTTCCCCTTAGTAAAAGGTGTCCTAAATGATGACCATGACACTAAGATCTTAGAGTAGGTACCACTCACAAATTAGTACAAATACTTTCAGTAGTTTTTTACGAGAAAAGTGAAAATACCGACAAAATTTATTGTCATATTTTTTAATATGAGACGTCAGCGAACGACCAAGCACACGAGTCACCTGATGGTAAAATACATCCGTGGCTATAGATGTTATAAGTGCTTGGCTGTCCTGTGGCCAGGACACATCAAGTCGAGGTTCGGTCTCCCGAGAGACAGTCCTTCTTGCTGACGTTGTCGAACAGTCCAATCCATCTAAACAATGATGTCTCGGGCTGAGCACTCTGCTGGGCCCACAAAGCCCGGTGAAGTTGTAAAAACCGCGAGGTTGGCAACACAATAGTATCTTTACGCCCATATACATCCCCGAAGAGGTAGGCAAAGGCACAGCCAGGGCACCCAAAACCAGCCGAAGACACTAAGTCCCACAATGTGATAGGTGGTAAGCCTATCGCCAACCGGGCACATATCCAATCGCAAGCAATGTTTCTTTTTAATTGAAAATTGGAAAAAACAAATTTTCATTCTGTTGCCTGACCCGAGACCTCATGCAGTCAAATCCAACACCTGGACCGCTAGACCACAGGGGACAACACAATAGTCATTCAAAAAAAGGCCCAGAGGATGTTACGCCAATTATCATATAATGGAATTCCACACCATAAGTAAATAAACGTTTAAATAAAAATCAGATCTGGAATTTTCTTTAAAGTATGCAAGGAATATAGATAGAAAACTAAGTATTACTATTATACTATTTATCTACCATACACTTAGAGCCCGTACATTAACTTCAAAGAAAGCCTCTTACCTCTTACATTGTGTGAAAAACGGAAAATTATGAAACTTTATACCAACGCAATCTCGTATAATTATTCACCTCAATAACACAAATTACTAACATAATTAAGTCGAGGCTTCTTAATCTAGACATGAAATTTTCGAGATTTCGAATCGACGAGTCGAAAGATGCGTTCCGTTAGATAACGCCCGTTAAGGTAAGTTTACGAAACATATTATCTATACTTTTGGTGTTTATTAATTATTTATTTTTTACATACATACCTATCTTCAAGCCAAGTCCCTTACGTGGTTGGCAGAGAGTATCGAGTTCCAGACCTCACGAACCTGTCTGGCTTCCTTCACATTCATTACCCTTTTCATACAAACACAACGATTTCGGAGACTTTTGACATCACCCTCGGATAATATTCGAGTGATCTGATCGTAGAATGTCAACCTTGGTCTCCCCGAGTACCTACATCCATCCACATTCACATTGTATATCTGCTTTGTCAATCTTTCATCTGCCAGCAAAGCATGCTTTTTCGCATTTTAACACCAACTCCTTCTTTCAATCCCACTCTTTCTCGGATCTCACTATTACGAATGCGGTCAGCGAGCGTTACACCACAGATTTTCCATAGCACTCTCATTTCGACCTCATTTATCCTACTTTTTTGCTTTTTCTGACATACCCAACTCTCGCTTCCATACAATAACGTTGGAATAAGCACGGAATTATGCGAAGCTAGCTTTTTGACTCAAAACCTCCATTCACACTATTCCCTTCACACACTCTCCTTCCTACATCCGCGGTATAACTTCCATCCCTGCTAAAATCGCAACCAAGATGTACAATTTCATTCACTTGCTCCAACACCACACTTTTTTTATTTTTATAATAAGAAGGCTTATTGAAAGACAAGCAAGGAAACGGATTTCATGATGGTTAGAAATTCACGGCGCCTAGAGACACCAAAGGTGGTAATTATGTGTTGCCAACCTGAGGCCGGGATGTCAGGCCTCGAGTAAAAGTAAGTTTACGGACTACCTTATCCTCCGAACCGGAACACGTCAACGGCAAGCGCTGATGTTATGGCGGCAGGAATAGGTAAGGCGGTGGTACCAAGGTGGGCGAGACGCTGCTAAAGTAAAAAAAACTAAAAAGGTGGTAGACCTAGTCAGATGTCATAGTGTTAGTGACGATAGTGCACCTGTCGCGAATCGAACCCGAGCCTTGCGGTTTGTCGGTGTAGTCACTCGACCAACGAGGAGGTCAAATAATAACATATTTGCTATCTTTCGAAAAAAGCGATCAAATCGCGATGTGGTGTCCAATTAAATTTTTGAAGTCGGTTTTGAAGTTTTACTACGCTTAATTAATTATTTTATGAAGCAACCAAGCAGATTTGCTGATGCAAAGAAATACGCGGCGCCTATAGACATCAAATGCGGTAATGATGCGTTGCCATCTTACAGCTGAGGTGAAAAGTCTCTGACATAAGTTTTCTAGCCTATCCTCCAGACTCATGCACGACAGCTAGTTCTAACTCCTCGATCTTAACTCATTCTTTAAAAATTACAGGTTGAGCGCACAAGTTGTCCTCTTTCGTTGTATGAACGTGATAAGTTACCGTGTTTTTTTTTCTCGAGACCGTAACATGGAAATTACTTTTTCGGCTATTTAAATGAGATTCCTAAAATCCTGAGTTAATTAATCGAGAGGATGAAGTACACATAAGTCGAGCACTATAATGTCTGTAGAGTAATTTTATACCCACCACATTAAAAGCTTTATTGCAAACAAGCGGCACGTTTTTTAAACACCCACTTTACATATTTTCATATAATTAGTTAAATCGTATATTCCCCTTGCGTAAAGCTCAATCTCAGATTTAATGAAACACCTTTCCACTTCTTTACTTGAGACTTATTCATACCTACCCTTAACTGCCTAGGCCTATAAAACACATTTTACTCGGTTCAAGCTTAAAAAAAATTGTTTTTAAAAAAACAACGTCGCCCAGGATTCGATATGGACCCCGATGTACATAGTTAGCGATAGGTTTGCCATCTGTCACATTAGGGGACTTAGTGCTTTCGGCTAGCCGTGGAGGCCTGGATATACCTCTGCTTACCTTTTCGAGGATACGGTCGTCATGCTTTAATGTATGACAATAAATAGTAAACATATGACAGACACAGGTCTATAAAATGAAGGTGACTACGTAAGTAATTCCTAAAGCTAGGGTTATCATTTAAAATAAGTAGGTCTAAGTATGTAAACATTTAAAATATTTCTAGAAATATACAACACACCTTTACTAAGTATTATGAATCATCGTGATTAGCTACGATTATACCGCCGCAGTCCTAACAAAAAGTAGTTTCCAATGAAATGGATTCAATCATCTTCGTCGTCTCTTTATACCTAGTTCTAAATTAGTCGCCTTTTTGTCGATTTGCGAAGACATGTGACACCCTGGGTTTGGATCTCAGCTAAAGCATCTTTATTTAAGTTTGGATATTACAAACTTAGATCAATAAGAAAAGAAAAATTAACAATGATCAGTCTGACCAAATCAGTCTAATGTATTTATTGAAATTATACAAAGGAACAGAAAAAGAAAATTCAAAGAAAGAGATATTAAGCTAGTTTTGTTTGCAAAACTTGAGTTTTAAATTAAGGCCAGCAAAATTTATTAAGCTCACAAAGCTGCGGACTTAAGACAATGGCCAAGATTAACGTTAATACTTTACAGGACCGCATTAACGCATTTCACAGAACTGCTCAGAAAGAAGTGTAACATTCAAAGTACTACATAGTAGGTATATTTATGATAACATATTTTTTTAGATATTTAAGTTTAAATTCAGATTATGAATACAACAGATTTTACTTTTCCTTGTAACACTGCTGTTGCCAATAAATAAATATCCCAGGAAAAATACCTAAATTTATCTAAGTAACCCAAAAGAAAACCAATTTTACGATGCGAGCTAGTAAATAAATAGGTAATATATATACTTAGAAAAACTTATAGATACTCGTAAAATAAACACTATACCGGAAATAGACATCTGTGTTAATCATACGGATGCTTGCCCTGTCGGGAATTAAACTCGAGCCTCTCGGTTGGTCGGGGGAATTAGGTATGTACGCCGGCCAACGAGGTGATCAATAGTTACAAGTTGAAGGTAAAAATTATAAACCATGTCAATATGTAACCTTAGGTAAGATGAAAACGACTAAATGCATTCAATAGCATCACAAAACACAAGATATAATCGGACATTGGACTACAAAGGTGGGACTGACTCACGCTCAGTCGGAGGCTGCATTCTAATGTAGGCTAATTACATCATGCTGTATATACAAGATCTCGACTTCCCGCCATCATGTAACTGTGTAGTTCAGTTATTTAAGTTTTGTAGACAAAATTGCTGGTAGCTCATAGACAAGTTACAGGAAATATGTGAAAATCAGGCATTGTATGGAATAACTAGACAACGTATTTATGATCAAGATTTAAAATAAAATAATAATAAACAATAAATAAATATACCTGGACAAGTTACACAAATTGAATCTAACCCCAAAGTAAGCAAATTATATGCTTGTATTATGGGTGTTAGTCAACGATTCTAATATATATAGAAATACTTAAATAGATACCAGAATAAATTTAATAAGCACCCACACCCGGAAATACAGACATCTAAATGTTCATCACACAAATGCCTGCCCCCGTCGGGAATCGAACCCGAGCCTCGCGGTTGATCGGTGTAGTTAGGCGTGCTACGCCACCTACGCTACGCTAGCCACTCGACCAACGAGGCGAATATAAATGCAAATTAGCGTGAACAATTTCGTAGGTTCTATGAAATCTAAGAAAATAGCCTAAGCCTAGATATAGGTATGTGTCATTGGCATTGAGTTACTCCAAAGTTTAATTTATTTACGCCGTAGAGTGAACGATAACTACCTAGTACAAAGGTGTACTGTGTTTTACAGATTTCCTATTATCTTTAAGAAATTATATTTAAGTCCTCACTTTAAACATTTCCTGTGACATACTGCGACTTTGAAGTACCTAAACATCTTTAGCCGTACAGTAGAGCTGTTCGTAGACAGTACTTAGTATTTAATGCTATTTTCTAGTGGAAGTACAGCTGTTCGTAGACAGTACTTAGTATTTAATGCTATTTTCTAGTGGAAGCTTGAAACTTTGCTAGCGTGGCAACTAGGTATTTAAACATTTACCCCCTTACAAATAAAACTTAGGTACGCGCCCGTTGATCTGGTGTGTAACTTCATTTTCGCTAACAAAAAATGTAATTACACCATTAGTTACACACCAGATCAACGGACGCGTAAGTTTTATTAGTAAGGGGGTTAATCAGCACTTTTACTTTGACGCGGTAACAAATAACTAATCTATTTTATTTTTATACAGCATCAAGGATATTAAATCGGGTAGGTAATCATAAAGATCCTAAGTAAGGGTAATATTATACCCCAGGTAGCCTGGTTTTTTTTTAACGATGCACTCGATTTAACATCGCACATTTAATACTTAGGGAGCATGAGGCAACACAAGTTATGTTTATTTAATGAGTTACGACCACCTGTCGAAAGTTTGCCAAGGTCAAGTCTACCATTTAAATTTTACACCGAATACAAACAATTGTCCATATTTAAAGCGCTTACAACTGCCAAATACGCTCATTTTAACAATGTAGAGTGCTTAATGCAGCATCTAGCCTGGGTAGAGATCCGACGCCTTGTATTCCTGTCACCATAACGACTTCTGACTGTAAGGTTGCCGATAGACTTGCACAATATCCCGGCCATAGGACAGCGTCACACCTGTAGTATCTATGGTGTCTATATGCGGTTATCTTTTACCATCAGCAGAGCTGTGTGCTTGTTCCCTGACCCTCACATAAAAAAAAGTTTTATGGTACGAAACTCCAATAAAAATAGAAATATGAGCAAAAATATTGTAAATTATAGTTCTTAAGTGCTCACTACTAAGTCGAAAAAAAATCGTTTATGTACGTAATTGTAGTTTAAGATTCCGATCCGGTGGTAGTTTATAATAATGTCGACGCGCACCAGCAGGTACCACTTGTATGGTCCACGTAAATAAAGTTTCTTCTGATATTGATTCTTAAGTGCAATGAAACAGCAAAAAATCCATTACGCAGTCGCAAATACAAAATTTTTTAGCTGTATCTACAAAGTTGGCGCAGTAATCGCATAACAAAAATAAACATACCTTCTTTTTGGAGACGGGTAATAACATGGTTGATCGTAAAAAAATAACACAACAAAAGCTTTTGACTCATAAATCTCTAATTTAGATATTTTATCTTAAAAACATACAGTATGTACCTAGCAAATAGATAAAAATAGAAAGATGAAACTGTTAGGTATTTATAAATTAAACACATTTTTATTGTAAGATTACTTCCAAAATTAATTACTTGAAATAAAAAGTGAGCAAAAAAAAGTGTATAACTACTTACTTGATTCCGAGTTTTTGCAAACAAACAACAGTGTGTTTCAGAGTGACAGTTATTGTTTATGATCTGATCACTGTTGATGGAGACAAAAATTTAGCTCTTGTTTCGGCTTTAATGGCCTTTTATATCAATTTGACACTGATATAAAATTCTACTCTAATTCTAAGAGTCTATAGAGCTTGTAAAGTATATATATTTGCTAGAGTCAAAAAAATCCTTTGTCATTGAAAACTTATGTCCAGACTTATGTATCACTATAATCAAGTGAGACATAAGATAACTACACTATGATTAAGTTTGTTGTGTGTAAAAAGAAACTGGAAAGCTGATATTCATATTTCATATTCTATGTTAAACTATAATATAATCTAAAAGGTTACTATCATAACTTTCCAGATTGTCCTATATCCTTAGTTCTTAAGGTTTGTACATAGAAAATAATTAAAAAAATATATCAACATTAACTATTTGAAAGTGAAAAATAACTTACCCAATCCAAAAAACCACAAATTATAACAATTAATTTTAAAGATGAATACCAATATGGCAACCAAACATACGTCCAATAGATAACTTATCGAGTACAGAGTATAATTCATAACAATCATTTTTATCAGGCAAACTTTATCACAACTATCACTTATCAGAACTTGACTCATCAGTCACCAGTACCAAAATCCAAGTTGATGATTATATGTATTTAAGCAGCATATCTAAGTTCACACCAAAAAAAAAAAGTTCACACCACATCCTTAAATTGTATGTCTATATCTATATGTAAGTATAATATAATTTAAACCCAGTGAAACAGAGATTGTTTGAATGATAAGACCCCCATTTGTACAATTTTGTAATATTTTAGTTCTATATCTTGTATGTTTGTATTTACATTGTACATTAAACAAATAAAAAAGCAAAATTTTATCATTAAATACAAGAATCCTGTGGAGTTTAACATGAAAAAAGTATGTTTTTAATTTAGATTTTTTTTATATAAAATATTCTAAACATGAGTCTAGTCGTTTCAGAGTTTAGCTAGAACAAACAGACAAGCAGGCAGACAGACAAAAATAATTATAAAAAATCTCTGTGGTCTAGCGGTTCAGTTGTTGGACTTGACTGCATTAGGTCCTGGGTTCGAATCCCAGGTCGGGCAACAAAAAGAAAATTGGGGTTTTCCGATTTTCTAAAAAAAAGAAATATGTTGCTCGGGATTGGAAATGTGCCCGGTTGGCACCTATCACATTGTGGGACTTAGTGTCTTCGGCTAGTCGTGGCTGGTTGTGCCTCTGCCTACATCTTCAGGAATATGGGCGTGAAGATATTTTTTATGTATATAAGAAAAAAATGGTTATTTTACAATCAAGGTTTGTTGCAAACACTCCAATTTTCTATATATTTTAAAGAAAGAAAAAACTTCGCCCAGACAGGATTTGAACCTGTAACCTTTCGTCTCAAGCCGACGAATGCTCTAACCAATTAAGCTACTGAAGATTCAAGTCCTGTAGCGAAATTTTTAATTCCTTTCTTACCCGTTAACGCGGGTAGTTATGTCCTGTAGATACACAGTTCCGTGTACCTACTAAATGAGTTCATCATTACAGATGAAATTCACATTTATAATGGCCATAACTTCTGTTTTTCTTAACGTATTTTTATTTTAGCACTTGCCCTGTGCTTGGGTTAAATTTCTATAAATTTTAAAGAAAGAAAAAACTTCGCCCCAGACTGGATTTGAACCTGTAACCTTTCGCCTCAAGCCGACGAATGCTCTAACCAATTGAGCTACTGAGGATTCAAGTCCCGTGGCGAAATTTTTAATTCCTTTCTTACCCGGTAACGCGGGTAGTTATGTCCTGTAGATACATTTTTTAAGGTTATCAATGTATATAATAAAGTAAAATATTTATTACTTTCAGAAATTGATGATCCAGGAAATTATTTAAAAGAAACTGTTACTACTGTTAGACAACCTATGTTAAGAAAACTAAATTACTTAAATAAATACCCACTGCTTAATGTAATCAATAATTATGGAAACAGAACACTAGAATATATTGTTCCTAAATATATAAATTAATTACCCACCGAACTGCAAATATTGTTTAACAAGACCCAAAAATGTAAGAATGTACTTAAGATATTTTATTTAGAAAATCCATGTCTGAAGACCAATTAAATTGTAAATCATACACAAGAATGGCTCACTTACACAAATAAACCTTTATAGGTTTCCGTGTAAAGTTATATTAAACAAAAAGTTATGAATTGTTATTTGAAATTATTGAAAATAAATTTTAAAAAAAATAATTTGTATGCATATGGTAGGTATAAGGTCCCTAAGGTTGTCTGGCAGAGATTGCTTTGAAGCGATAAGACCGCCTATGTGCATCTTATTTAAATGTTATAAGTGAAAGACTGTGTATTATTTTTAAATTTTGGTACATAAACTGGATTCATTCATACATTCATTCAAGGTATAGGTCATTGTGTTGATAGACGTATAGACTAACAGACAGTTTCCAAAATGCCAATTAGGTCTTTTCAATTTACAATTTATCACTTCATAAAAGCTTTTTAATGTAAGATTGAGATAGAAGATATAAGATTGAGATTTCTAAACTGAACCAAACTGAATATCTTTTGTGAAGAGATAAATTTAAACTGATTGGCATTTCGGACACTGGCTATCAACCTGTTTAGAGATTTAATTAAAAAGTTGCATAATATGTCACTTTCCAGACACTAAACTATCTCCACACACCAAAACAATATCATATCATTGTTCTATTGCAATGTAAAAAAAAGACAAACACACTTTCGTATTTATATCATCAGTATGAAAACAAATGATTATGTACTTAAAAAACTATGACACTACTACTAATAAATTATGACACTTTTTTTTGTAGAAAAAAAAGTGTCATAATTTATTAGAAGAACAGAAATACATTTTGAATATGTTACGTCTTACATACATTTTGAAATGAAACATTCTAAAAAATATATAACAATCTGTCTATATAATATATTATAATATCTAATAATGTTTTACATAATAGTTTGTCTTGAATTATTTTGCGGTCTAGATATTATTAAGTATTTTCTAGCATAACTGCTGCATTGTTGAAAGAGATATTTAGTATATAATTTTCAATGCAAGAATATACTTGCATCATTTCAGACACCATATTTTTTACTGCCCATAGCCAAAATGTTGATATTAAGTTTGCAAGTCTACTATTTAATATGAACTTTAATTACCTTCGGCTAACTGTGGGTGTCCTGGTTGTACCTCTGCCTATCCGTTCATGAATAGGAGCATGAAGATACAAATACAAAGTTTTTTGAATATATTTGTTTGTGATTAGATAAAATATAAATATTATGAATTGCTTAATATAAGGTTTTAAAAAAGGATTCTGTTGTAAATGTTGTAATAATACCCGTTAGTGTCATTAATAATTTCATCAAAATTTTGTACAGTAAAGCAAATAAAGTATTAGAGGTTTTTTGGCACCATCATGAATGAAGGTGAACTTGGTTAATTTAGGTGAAATAATCATGAAGATATTAGCGTATTGTCTATTTCCACGCTACCATCAAATCTCACTAGATGAGCTTGACTAACGAAGACACTGCTTTACTCAAGACCCTGACCTGACATGACTTTGTACATAGTGACTAATGACTGTATAAGAATTAACTAACTTGTTACTTGATATTGGCAAAGTAGTTGTGCAAAACGATCAAAAGCCAGATTTATAAAAGAAGGAGAAGTATTAGCTCAGAGTAAATTCAATATCATATGTCATAGATAAAAGGAGAAATGTTTATAATAATGTTTTCATTTCGAGGCGTAAGTTCTCACAATGAAAGCACTGAATATATGTTATGTATTTTTTTTAATTAAATATAATTTTTTGAGGTAACTAAGGCACATTTATTCAATTTAAAAATTAATGTCATAATAATAAACTATACATTAATAAAATATAGGGATTCTATAATCATCATACATTTTGACTAATTTCTATTTTAAAAGATATAACCACTCTTTCTAGTAGCTATCAAAACTGTAAGACTTCCATCCAAATAGTATATAATCTGCTAATTTAATTAATCTGATGAATAAAAGGAACTTGAATTTCTTAAGTCTAGACAGAGATATCACGTAAAATTATATTAAATATCTACCTGAAACTTCTCGAACTGCTCACGCTCAGCATCCAGGCTGTTCTTTTTCAACTGAAGAACTCGTGGAAGTGATAATGACGCCATGGGTTACACTGAACGTAGGTACACAATAAATATTAAAGATCAGAAATTAAAATAACTTAAATTATAAGTGTTTACAAACGATAAGGCCTGTTTAGTTAAAATCATACAAATAGTAATAAATCACTGTAAGCATATTAATAATTTGTTAAAAGTATGTTTCAAAATTTTCGTAAAATAATTTTAAAAAACACGATTTCGCATACGTCCACTCACTAAAAAAATTAACAGCAACTGTCAAATGTCATATATTTGACAATTGACATGTGACAACTAAGACTTTACTCTTCGACTTATGACTGATAACTAATTAGAATTGGTTAAATTGATTTAAAATTTGATGCAAATTTCTACTTGACTAATGGCAAAATACTAACGTGAAGGCCAATACCTAAAGGAAGAAAATAGAAGACTTTACTCTTGAGAGCACAGAACGTCAGGTAGGCAGCACAGAACAATATTACTCGTAGGTACCTACTCACATTGAAAGCCCTATTTACAAAAAAAGAAGAAGAATCTCACAGAGAAGAGTTGTAACTAATTGTAGGTAGGTACATAATATACAATAAATGCAACAATAGTTTTACACAGCTATCCGATAGTGGCGCCACACAGGTATAGCAAATAGGGATGCAAACGATACATCGATGTTTTAAAACATCGAGGTATCGTTCGTAAACATCGATGTTTTAAGATCGCTGTTCTATTGCAGTTGCATCTTTGTTAGTTAATAATCTATATGTTATAATCTTAGTCACTCTCACGCCATTGTATTTTCTATTTTTATCTCACTCTTACGCTTAAAGTGAGCAAAAGAACCAACTGCTGTATGACTGGTGTCCATGTGTAGCTCCGTCGTTCGTGTTTGTGCATTTTCTCCAAATTGTTTTTATTTACAGATATTGTTGTTCTTCCACTATTCATATGCTGGTACATTACAACAGTTTTATTTAAAGTATAAGTATGTGTCTGTAATTTTGATTACTAAAACGAATCTAATTTAATCTATATAGGAAATCTCTTTTTCTCCTTATGGTGATTCGTTTTTCATATTAAATTTATGGCATTTTTTCAAAATGTCCTATGTTGATTTTAAACTCATTATGACTTAAAGTAGGCCTTATTCGTGCTCCTACTTTCGCAAAATCAAATATAATTCAATTTAATAACCTGATAGTATATTATTTCATTCTGATAAAATGAGCTAAATTTACGTATGTGTTAGTGCAAATTCATTTATATGTGTGAGTTATACGACTCGAGTGTGTGCGTGCGACGTTGCCAAACCTCGCCTCAACTCAAAGTAATCGAGACGTTGCCGCTTTGTGCAGTTCAAAGGCGCCGTGCAAATCTTATTTTTTATGAGTTTTAGAATTGCACGCAGTGATACTAATTCCTAAAGTGTTACATTTTTAGCGAAATATGACAGTAAATAAATATGAAAGTAAAATCTGACAGTATGTAAAATGTTAGACTTTCCCATAACATTATGTAGTTGGTGTCATTATTATCTTAAACTAATACATAATATTGTTCATATGTAATTAACAGTCACCATGTAGGTCCTAAAATACGAAACGATTTTCTTGTGAATTAAAATTCACACTAAAGGAGTGGATTTAAACATTCATTAGGAAAGTGTAAGTGTAGAAAGTTTTAGTCGAGCTAAGCCGGGGCCCAGGATGGTATGCTTGTGTATTTATAGAGAATACAGATTTAATTGCTCTACTAAGCTAATAATTAGCTAATAATTAACTAATTATTAGAATAGAAGTAAGTTTTAAATTTCCAACAAATTGAATGTTTTAAATGACACAAACATGGGAGAAATATTAATTCGAATATAAGTACTCGTGGTTTTAATATCACAGGAGTATTTTGTAATATTATAACATTATTTATAAATTTTAAATCCATCCAAGTCGTAAATTTTTGTTGTACTTGGGCAGCAAATAATACGTACTGGTTACACAGTTTCACAGTCGTAATAATATGTCATTGCTTATAACGTTGTAATGACTATCAAATCAAATATCTAATTCTGAATTTTGAAATACTATCAACTAATCGTTATTGAAAATGTTATGTCGATATGTAAAATCTAACAAAATTAAGCAATAGCAAAATTTAGAAAATCCAGATGTGTAACTGTCTTTTGTGAAGTTTGGTCCTGGTCATGTAAATTGTGTTTTTACTTTTAGGTAGCTCAATATCTTCAGTCAAACTAAAATATATAGGTACTATGTGGTGATCCTATACCCTGAAATTAGCTAAATTAGGAAAAAGTATTGAAAGCCATATTTATAAAAGAAGAAGAAGGATTCTGATTTCTTACTAGTGGTCCTTCTTATATGTTTGTAAATAGAAGATATATAAGTGTTAGATAATTGTAAATAATAGTTAGTATTAGATAGAATGTTTTAAGTTTGTTTCCATCATTTTATTTCT
>NJDC01002777.1:67969-92183 GCA_002245475.1 Calephelis virginiensis | reverse complement strand
AAAAATGGAGTTTCTAGAATATAACGATGTTTCCGCAGAAATTAAAGGAGCCATGGTATGTATACGTTACTCAAATCATAAACAAATTAATATTTTGTTCAAACAGTTATAATTATTGTTAATGTTATGGTTTCATAGGTACCTGGTAGATTAAAAATGACAGACCAAAATATAGTATTTAAAAACAGCAAGACTGGTAAAGTTGAGCAAATATCAGCAAACGATATAGACCTTGTGAATTTCCAAAAATTTATAGGTTCGTGGGGCTTAAGAGTGTTTTTAAAAAATGGAACATTGCATAGATATGGAGGTTTTAAAGAAGGGGTAAGTCAATCTAACAACAGATCTTTTGCTTAAGACTTTTCAGGATTTTACTAGCCTTACATTCTTCAGTTGTCATTAAGGACACACACAAGCCCTTCCACAAATTAGACAGCCAAGTCATTCAACCAAGTCAAATATTTCATATGACTACTAACAGTTGTAACCAGCAAAATGTGTTATTCACTTACATATCCCACTGAAAAACTGTTGTTCATAGTGACTTAATTGTCTTTATGTACAGGGGCACAAAGGTACAACATGTACACTGTACATTCTACAGTAGAGTACTGTAGTGTACAGATCTGGGTACATAGCATTTGCAGGCTATTAGCATATATATAGACATAATAATAAAATAATAATGTACTGTCCACATAATATAGTGAATATTACATTCTTATTTCAATATTCCCCCTTTAAAGTTTAATTGTTATATGGAATATTTTTTACACAGTGTAGTAGTTAAGTAACTAATGACCAAAATTACAGGAGCAAGAAAAAGTAGCAAAATTTTTCAAAACAAACTATAATAAGGATATGTTAGAAAAAGAGCTATCACTGAAGGGATGGAATTGGGGCACAGCTAAGTTCAATGGTGCAGTTCTCAATTTCAATATTGGATCTAACACAGCCTTTGAAATACCCTTACATTATGTTTCACAATGTAATACAGGCAAAAATGAAGTCACACTTGAATTCCATCAGGTAATATTATAGCAGGTGTTTTTATTATCTTTCATTAGCAGAAGTGTTTTTAAATATTTTCATACGTTTTTTATGTATGGTAAACAAGCAGACAGGATGGGTGATGGGACTGGAACTGACATAAGAAACAAAAATTCTACCTACCCTCGAAAATTTAAGACATAGACGCAATGTGCAACCCAAGGACACCATGTGAGCTTATATCGAACTGGTGACCTCACCCGGCTTCCCTTGGGAAATAGAACTCATATAATCTAAACTAATTATAAAGAGGAAAGATTTGATTATTAAGCTATTGCATAGCTTCTATCGCGGGCCTTGAACGTGGTAACCGAATCCAGAAATTCCGTAACGAAATGAACCTAACACCCCCCCACTCCGACGGGCACAGTGGTGATATTTTTTAGTTTTGCCATCTATGAATATGAATAGCAGAACATTTTATGACTTTTTGATCACGCTTGTAACTATAGTTCAGCAACTCTCCTCTAGGTGGCAGTAGTTGTATCGGCATTACTGCGCATGCATAATCACCCTCTTCGCCCCGCAACCTGGTGACTCATGTCTGCTTATGCAATAGTTTTACCGTGGCAGTCTCCGAATGCCACACGTCTTTTTTTTTGTTTCTATTGAACAGTCTCCGAAACTACTCAACTGATTCGAAAAATTTATATTCCATTACACGCCCACATTATACCGTGGTAAAATGCTTCATTCCTACCAGAAAACAGGCACCTAATAGGACAATAGGGGTAAGGTAGAATTAATTACCCTTCCGTGCTGAGATAGGTGGGGCTGCTGTCGGTATGTCATCCACTAAACTGCTTGATTGATTGTGCAGCTGTAAGTCATTTTTTTTTACCCTTCATGTACACACTATTTGTAACTTGGTAATATTGAAGTAAATTAAAAAATACATTTTGAATATATTCAACAATATGATCTTACTTTGTTTCTTAGAATGATGATACACCAGTGTCGTTAATGGAGATGCGGTTTCATATACCCACTAATGAGCTTGCGGGAGATATGGATGCTGTAGAAGCCTTCCACCAACAAGTAATGAATAAAGCCAGTGTCATATCTGTTTCGGGTGATGCTATTGCTATCTTCAGGGAGCTACAATGTCTTACACCTCGGTATGTACCTATGCATTTAATGTTAAACTTATAATGCAATGAGTATGTCTACAAATGAATGAATTTAAAACTGGTTAAGAAGTTCCTAAACCTGCTCGGTTTTTCCTTAGGCAATATATTTCCCAGATGTGATATTTGTCACAATCAATTTAAAAATTAAAGTGCAATTAAGTAACATAAATATTCATAAATTTGCAAACAATTTCAGCCACCCTACAATAAAAATGTAATCCCTCTATTTCAGTGGTCGTTATGACATCAAAGTATTCCAGACGTTCTTCCAGCTCCACGGTAAAACATTTGACTACAAGATACCCATGTCAACTGTCCTCCGGCTCTTCCTGCTTCCACACAAAGACACAAGACAGATGTTCTTCGTAGTGTCACTTGATCCACCAATAAAGCAAGGTCAAACAAGGTACCACTATCTTGTTCTGCTGTTTGGTATCGAAGAAGAGACAAGCGTGGAATTACCATTTACTGAGTAAGTTAAACTATCAGTTTTAAGGCATAAGTTGCATATTTATGTGTACATGATCCTTTGTTGCCTTATATCTTCTTTCTTTCTTAAGGTTGTCTGGCAAGTTCGCACTGAAGACATAAGACTGCCTTTGTGCAACTAAGTTAAATATTATAAGTGAAAGGATAATGGATATAAGTGATAATACACACTATTATTTTAAATTTTGGTGTAATGGTGATGGAGAAATATGATTAGGTATTCATAGCTGCCTAAAGGCATCTAGTATATTCATTTAACCCGATGTTAGATGCTAACTCAAAAATAAATAACTAAAAACAATTAACATTTTAAGTTATTTGTAAGTCACAATTTTGTATAAGAAATGTCAAATTAAACACTGATTTAAAGATAATTTGTGTTTCTGAGTGTAGTTGTGAAAACTGCTTGCACATTTCTGGGTTATATTTAATAATGAATTAAACTGTCAATTACAAAGTGATATTACCCTTGTTAGAAGTAACTCAGAGTTAAATATTTAACCTAAGAATGTGCTAGTGACCCCTAGTGTTCCTTAATATGGAAAATTAAAAATACCAATAATGACAACTATGAGAAGCTACTGCTATTAATATTACTAAAATTCGTAATATTAATAGTTATCATTGACCTGATGATTGCTTTGAATTTTGACCTATCTTTGTAAGATAGTTGTTGTGTCTCTGTACTCTAGTGATCCGGTGTTCACATTGACAACAGGGTCGCGGAATCGAGGGATTGCCCGTTCGAGCAACACTAAAATTAGTTTTACTGATTTTCTAATAAAACAACCTTGCCCAGGATTATTACTTATTCAAACTGACCTCTTAGTGATAAGTTTGCCTTAACCCTCCTCTTAAACCACTATTGATGCCAACTGCATTAAAATCTGTTACGAAGTTTCAAAGGTCTAAAAGTATGCAGACAATAGCAAGCAACTTTTTAATACCATGTGTTTTTCAAATTAAAGGGCTAATCATAGGCATTCTTAATACTGATATGACTCATGACCCGCCGACTGTATAAATAAACGATGTCAGTAATATAATAAAAGTATTAAAATTTCTGTGTTTTTAAAACATACTGTTATATTATTTCAGGGAAGAATTAAATGAGAAATATGAAGGTAAAATTTCTAAAGAGCTGTCAGGGCCCACATATGAAGTGCTTGCCAAAATTATGAAGGTTATTATTAACAGACGAGTTACAGGACCTGGAGATTTCCTGGGGTAAGTTTACAGTTATTACCTGTAATATTGTTTAGTCTAAACATCAGTCTTGCTCAATTTAAATATAAACTATAACACTACAATAAAAAAATATCAGTAAGCTCTGACAAAACTATATAATAAGACGAAATAAGACGGCAAATATAAGCCGCCGCTATGCCCGCGTGTTCAAGTTGTCTAACTTTCTTGCAAGAATCTGTTTAGAATAAAGATATAGGGTAGCTTTAATTTTTTTAGCCCCTTATCACCGCTTTCAATAATTATATTTAAAAGTAGAAGGATAAAAAATATTTGTGTTATGGAAATAGTTTCAAAAACATAACCAGGTTCTGGGCCAGGTGTGGTCTAATTTTTTAAAGCCCAGACACCACAAAGCCACATTAAATGAATAAGGAAAACTTGCAGAAAATCTTGTCATAGTCAAATAAGTTCTTAGCAAACAAACCAAAAATACAAATACATTTTGATATTTATAATATTAAGTGAATATTATGTGCGTAGATCACTGGAATGTGCTTCTATTAGCAAAACCAGTAAGCTAATACTTGATTTATACTATGAGAAATAGTATAGTAGGCTTGAAACCATATTTTATAATTTTTGAATATACATATTAACATTAACAAATATCATTTGTTAGGCAATAAAAATAAATATTTTATTAAAAAATGGATATTAGGTTTTGTGATTGTGATATCACATTAGAGAATATGAAGTATAAACATAGAAACAAACCAATGACAATCAAACTCTAATCTAAAATTTGTACAATAAAATACAAAAAGTTTTAATAAGGTTAGGGCCTATTCTTACTTAAATATTTTATTGTTTTATAAAGTGTATTATGCTTACGAGGAAGTATTCATGTGTTTAAATTCTTCAGAAAAAGTGTTTGTTTGATACTAAAAACTCTCATAGCATTAACAAGCGATTGTAGTCAAACTAGCTCTTTTTTTTCTAGATTCTTATTCCATGAGCTAATATTTAACAAGACTTAAGCTTGGTTCCTATTACCAATGAACCGTAATCTGTTGTAACCATTGGTAGTTTGCCTAAAAGTGACAAAGGGTTGCTCATAGTTCCACAAAATTTTTACGGTTAACAGGCAATAACAAACGACCCTTAAATTTTTTACTAAAAGAACCATTCTTAACCAAAGCGACTAGGCATCGGGCATTAGAAAAGAAAACTTTACACCGAAAATCATACAAAAATTAAATTGGAGAAACTACCAGTACGAGAAGAGAAAAATATGTTAAAATCGTTTTTTACTCTAACGTGACGTCATTGGGATGATATTGGCGTACAACACATGACAGGTTGTTTTATTTTCAAAATATTGTATTTTAGAAATATACATCAATCTCGTTAAAACTAATGTCATAGCAATCTAATAAATATTCGCGTTTCATTATGTGGTTGTATATTTTAGTGTTTTATAATCACAATAACAAATTTGATGTAAATATCCCTGGACAACAATTTTACACGAACTGACTCTAACCCCAAAGTAAGCAAATTATATTATTGTGTTATGAGTGTTAGTCAACAATACTAATACATAGAAATACTTATACAGATACAGAATAAATTTAATAAACACCCAGACCCGGAAATGTAGACATCTAAATGTTTATCACACAAATGCCTACCCCGTCGGGAATCGAACCCGAGCCTCGCGGTTGGTCAGTGCAGTTAGGCGTGTCCGCTAGCTACTCAACCAACAAGGTGGTCAAATTCGCTATCAAACAAAAACTTGACTGAATATCCAGGCACCACAAGACACCAGCAATAGCTTGTTCATACAAGGCAGCAGCTGGTTACCTGTACCCGCTGGAGAAAGGTTTCATTTACGTCCACAAGCCGCCCGTCCACATTCGATTTGAAGAAATCGCATCCGTCAACTTCGCCCGTGGTGGCGCTTCATCTACCAAGTAAGTGTTATTTTTTATCACGGTACAAAAATTTGAAAATAGCAAAACAAGCACACTGCTTTACTAATGGTAGACATCATCTGACATCCAATATTAATAATCTATCTACAGATAAAGATAGACCTTCTAGAGATTTGCTCCTAAGGTATTTTTGTTAATTATTAAAAAATAACAGCGATTGCCATGCAATTGATCTAAAATAGCACGATCTCTTATCTTAGATAGGTTATTAATATGGACCGTAAGCTGAAATTGCGCGCCCTGCTATCGCAATTTACGCATCAATGATAATAATATATGACGACTATACTTATAAAGTTCATATTAATGTTTAAATACACATTTAGAAAAAGATAACGACGGCTTAAGATTGGTATGAACTTAATCCCAGCCTCAGAACGCACTTTTACCACCTTTTTTTGGTACATTACAAAATCTATTGTTTATCTGCTTTTCTACCCCTTATAAAACAAAAAACATATCTATTACTGAAGTTTAGGTCAGTCTTTATTTATTTATTTACTAACTGAGCCGGCGAACTTTGTATCGTTTGACATTAAAAGCTACTAACTTTTTGTATGGAATAAAATAAGTATTGTTTTTCCCATTTTCCCTGAAATTTTCCCTAATTTTTTATTTATAATAACTTTCTCCTGAAAATAACTAACTCAGCACAAAAATAATTAGCAAAATTTGCTCATACGTTCAGGTGGCAATGCGATAACGACAGGAAATTCGTTTAATATATTTATAAAAGAAAGTCGTGCAAGTCACACTATTTATAACTGTACCGATTTGGCTGGAAATAAATGAGAAAATAGCTTAGAACCAGAAGACGGACATAGGATACTTTTTATTGCGTTCGACTGAGAGGAAACTAGAAAAAACATCATTTTAATTTTTCCCATACAAACAGAATGGATGGAACGAATTTCGCCAGAACAGCGAGATAACACAAACATATTATGATGTGCTTCCTTGGAGGTTAAATCAACCGGTGCAGTCTATGCGGAGATTATATGATCATATTCATTCTGTGTGTTTCAGATCGTTCGACTTTGAGATAGAATTGAAAACAGGAACTATTCACACATTCAGCAGTATAGAGAAAGGAGAATACGACAAACTCTTCGACTACATAACCTCCAAGAAACTACACGTTAAGAACACGGGCAAAAATGTTAGTATAATTATATACATACACACTAACATCCCGGCCACAGGACAACAACGCATCTGTGACATCTATGGTGTCTATAAACCACGGCTAACTTTTACTAGGAGATCGTGTGCTTGTTCGCTGACCTATTACATAAAAAATGTATAGAAGTTTTCGAATTTTGGCCACATCGAGAGAGAAGACGGTCGCAGTTTTTTTGTATTGTTGAAATTCGTTATACACAAATATTATATTATGTAACATACTATATTATAATATATGCTCTATGCCTACCCCGTAAGAGCTTGGCGTTAAGATATGTATATATATTACATTTAGTAAAATTAGTCAATAGTGGTGGCATTTTATACAATTTTGTTCAGGTATAATATACTAGTGAAGTATACACGAATAAATTAATGTATCGTGTAGGTATTTTCTCGTTGCCGCCAAATCTCACTAAATGAGCTTGAGTAAGGTGGCCACCGCTTTACTCAACAATCAACATCATGACGTGACTTTCTACGACTAATTATAAAATGCTCGATTTTGTTAAATCTGAAAACTTGATGTAAATTTTAACTTGACGAATGGCAGGTACTAACGCCTATGTCAAAAACTACATAATCATTTATTATAGACTTCATTATACATAACCCATCTTAATAACAAACATGGACTAAAGTAGGAGTAAAATTAAGTTGATATTATAGTCTGTGTCACATTGTAATAAGGACTCAATCCATGGTTAAACCTTAGAGTAATTTATGCCGCGTTTATTAATAAGACAGTGTTGTATTTTTAACTCTGGAGTACTTTACTAGGGATTTATTAATAATGCGGAAATAGTTTTAAACTTCCAATTTTACATGTTTATGCAGAAAATAACATGTACGGAAGAAGAGCTTATCTCTAACAGCTGGCATAAGAAAAAAAACTATACACATAACTAGATTCATAGGAACAATTCAAAATAAAGTTTTTATGAAACTTATAAAACATATTCAGGAGGTTTTGCTTAACTTTTGCTACGAAACGATCTTGCTTCAAAATGGTTAAAAATACGAAATGCAGGTCAGGTGTATAAACACTACTATGCTTATATTTAGCGACTTCTAACCAACCTAACGTGACCTAATTATACATACTAAAAGTACTCTCTCCAAAGTATTTTTTTTTCATACATGCATATCTTCACATCAAGTTCCTTGTGGGGTTGATAAAGAGTATCGATTGCCATATGTAGTGTAATTTATAAAGCCTGCCTAGTTCCCTCCACATTCATTTTTTTTTATACAATCACGCCGGTTTCGGAGACTCTTGATTAACCTATGGTTTTTATTAACCCGGCTACCTAAATCTAAATAGGTACATAATTATATTGAATTATCGGCCCGCCCCGGCTTCGCACGGTTATGAAATATACATACATTCCTCTTTAATCACTTTATCTATTAAAAAAAACCGCATGAAAATCCGTTGCGAAGTTTTAAAGATTTAAGCATACAAAGGGACATAGG
Organism: Calephelis virginiensis; assembly: GCA_002245475.1. Lineage (NCBI taxonomy): Eukaryota > Metazoa > Arthropoda > Insecta > Lepidoptera > Riodinidae > Calephelis > Calephelis virginiensis. The sequence goes on along the minus strand of NJDC01002777.1, from coordinate 83,674 downwards.
GACAGGGGAAGCTACTTTGTTTTATATTATGTAGTGATATATGAATTAAAAATTAAAAAAAAATGTATATATTTTTTATTATTTACAGGATAAAGCATTATACGACGACGACTTCGGCGATTCGGACACCGAGAAGGAGCCAGACGCGTATTTGGCGCGGGTCAAGGCCGAGGCCAAGGAGCGCGACTCGGACGACTCGGACGGGTCCGACGAGAGCACGGACGAGGACTTCAACCCAGACAAGGCCAAAGAGAGCGACGTCGCCGAGGAGTGAGTACACTCCACTGTCAACTTCTGAACATCAATCAATTCATTTATTTACAACTTCGTTGCTCGTTCCTATCATGTTCTGATTGGTAGGGTGGGTAGGGTTTCTGATAAAATTAAATATAAGACTCCTGCGTCGTCTGACCTGAATAGGTGCCATTGTTAAATTCTTCCGGTTTGGAACCCCATACTAGCCGTCATAACTTCAGTGCTCGTTATTATATTTAATGTCGTAAACTAAGTTTCCTAGTACACATAACTAGTGTGTCCTGAGTAGGAGGTTTATCATTCCGGCATCAAGTTGGCGAATTACCAAATTAATAAAAAATATTTTTTATAAAGTATAATGAACTTACAGATAACAAATGCTATGTTTAGGTTTGTCATATTTATGAATATCGAATTTTTTTAACACCTATAAAAGTATCGAACATGACATTACATTCTAAAAAAAAGTCAAATGTTTTTTTTAATTATAGATATGATACAAACCCGTCGTCGTCAGAGGATTCGGATGCATCCAATGCTTCTACATCAAGTAAAAAGGAAAAGAAAAAAGAAAAGAAACCCAAAAAGGCTGTCACTATTGTAAGTATAACAATTTTTTTATTGATAACTAGCTGTGTACCTGCGACTTCATCAGCGTAGAATAGTCCTTTGAGGATTGATTCTTGAAAAAGTAACTTACGCTTAAACGCAGGTCTTTAACAATATGCATATCAAATTTCGTCAAAATCGGTTTAGTCGTAACAGACAGACGTTTGCATTTGTAATATTAGTATGGATAATAATACTAGCTGCCCGCCCACGCTTCGCTTCGGTTATTCAAGAATAATAATTCTACTAATATTATAAATGCGAAAGTTTGTGAGTATGTCCGGGGGAAGGGGGGAATGCAGTAAGCGCGCATGTCTTTGCTACGCTTCAACGATATTTAATTTTGCGCCCGAAGATTTTAACTTTTTGACAACTCATTAGTTTTTAACTTTTTTCTGATAGTGTAAAAGGCAATTTTGATCTAAATTACACGCATAACGTATCTAACAGATTTATTTGATTAAGGGATAATACTGTATTGTTAAAAATATATTCTAAAGTAACACTTCATTTTACTGTTTTAAGTAAACGCAAAAAACGGTTATTGTGGGTTATTCTTTAAAGATAGACATATACCTACCACCGCTTACTTTTTTTGAGATCTATCAAAGAGGAAAAATCCCACCATACATATTTTTGTTAAAACTTAAAAGGTTTTGGCAGCGTTTTCAAGGAAAGCTCCCGATCGGATTATTTTTTGCTGACATATTTAACTAATATCATTGTAATATCGTTGGTTTGTACAAAACACAAACTTACTATTACACTAAAACCTTCCTCAAGAATTGTCCTATCTATTGTTGAAAACCGAATGAAAATCCGTTCAGTACTTTTCGAGTAAATCGCGAACAGACAGACGCGGCGGGGGACTTTGTTTTATAATATGTATTGATGATTATCCCCTGATATTTCCCTTTTTGTTATTACCCATTTGTTAATAAAATTCTATTTAATGTCATTTTAAATATTTTTTATCTCTCCCAGGGGAATTATTCTTAACTCATTTCAAAAATGTTAACTTACAGTCGGAGACGCCGAGAAAACGGAAGGAAAAGACGAAGAAACGGGAAAAGGATGCGAACGCGCCCAAGCGGCCCTCCACCGCCTTCATGTTGTGGCTGAACGAGAACCGCAAGGGCATCATCGACCAGAACCCCGGCATCAAGGTCACCGACATCGCAAAGAAGGGCGGAGAAATGTGGCGCGACCTCAAGGACAAATCGGTAACTAGACCATATATTTACACATATGTATCGACAGCAGAAAGACAAAACTAAGTAAGAGACAAAAATATCGAAAGTTATGTACACCAAACGATGGAGAAAAGTCGTGCGATTCGATTCGTATATTGCTATTTTAAAACTTGTAATGTACATATACGATAAAATTGTGCAACTTAATTTTAAACAGCTATTCTTAACTGGTTTTTAGGATACACAGTTACGTTTAATGACAATTAAGGGTTTTACTATAATGGAGGCGTAAGGAAGTCATAGGATTAGGAGCATTAAAATTCCCAACATTATGTTATATTATGCATAATTGTGCCTAGTGTTTGGGCTTATTTATTACGTCTTGTATAATACTTCTCGAGTCTACGAGTGGGAATCGCCTTTAAAAATAAAAACTTGTCTCAAAAATATATTTCTTGTTAAAATGGATACTGGAACTATTTTTTTAATATTTTCCTGTTTTGCTTTTCGACTTAAATATGTTTTCCTGTTTTACTTTTTGTACTTATACAAATATTTGAATTTAGAAAATATGGTACATTATAAGGCTAATTACATAAGTTGCAAACGTTACTTGTTTTTATACCAGCTGTCCCGGCCAACTTCGTACAGCCCGGACCATGTTATGTTATTTTATTGTCTAAGTTTTTAAAAAGTATGAACTCATAGTTATTCTTATTCGATCGGAAACAAATTTAATAATCAGATATTATTAAAATCGGTACAGCCGGTTTGTATTGTAACCAACTTTACTATTATGTACTAGTTGTTCTAGCCCGTGGCTTCGCCCGCGTATTAAAGCTATTTCGTTCCCCGCTCGAAACTGATGAGATAGATATCTACATAAAAACTTTTTGGATTTTATTGGACCAATTTACAGATAATTACGAAAATTAACTTATTATAAATATAGATTTTATTGGACCAATTTACAGATAATTACGAAAATTAACTTATTATAAATATAATAAGCATAACATGCGTTACCAATACTTACATATTTACGGCAAATGTGTTGCTTTATAGCACAAGAAAAGCAGGACGGACATGCAACATACAGACACTAAATATGTTAGTGGATGAATTTGAATGAATTTAATTTCTTGCACAAGTGAGTTACCGGTTACCCTGGTCTTTAAACCGAAACACTAACGCTAAGTACTGACGTTATAAAATGTAGTGTGATAAATGAATGTATTCAATTGTGCTCTCTCTGGGAGGAAGACAGTTACATAGTTAAAACGTATATTATACTAAACTTTCGTCGATTATATAGCTTTAAGTTAAGTGCATTTTTGCTTTAGCTGTTATATGGATTAATTAACTCGGGTTTTGAATTTGTTTCCCGACAGATTCATGCATTTGTGGGATGTACGTAATTAATATCCGCATTACTAGGACCGAGTGTTTACTCAAAAATAAGATTATTCTGGTACTTACGTTAAGTATTTCCATGTGTTAGTATTATTAGCTAATACCACCCCACACTACAAACTAATATTTTACTAATTCTAGCATTAAATCAATGCATATAATTTATGAAATGTTTATATTTTACTTAATTATTTTAGGAATGGGAAGAGAAGGCCAGCAAAGCGAAAGAAGAATACAACATAGCGATGAAGAAGTACAAAGACAGCGGCGCTGCGGATGAGTTCAAGCAAAAGAAGAAACAAGCAGAGAAGGAGAGGAAGACTGCGGAGAAGAAGAGCAAGCCGCCGGCCAGCAAGAAGGCCAAGACCGCCAGCAGCGCCAGCGCCGGCGCGGGCTCCGGCAAGTTCACCAGTCGGGAGTACATCGACGACGACGACAGCTCCTCCGACTCCGACAAAGAGAAGGATAAGAAGAAAGAAAAGAAAGATACTAAAGATGTAAGTCAACCACCATCGGTAAATAATCGAACACATTCATTTTACATTTATTCGTATAATAATGTCCGTGCTCACCACTGTCGCTTTCTTGTTCAGATTTTAGGTTCGCACAAAGAGTAGCTGATACATTTACGCCAGAAACTTGACACTTCAGTCTCGAGATGGAAACGAACCATTATGGCCATTTAGTAAATGAGTAGAATGATCAAGCTTTGTTCGTTTTTTTTTCAACAAAACGATGTTTCCTAAAAATAAAACCTAGCTAGATCAATTTATCACCCCCAAAACCATCTTTATAGTAAATTTCATGAAAATCGATAGAGCCATTTCCAAGGTTCAGAATATCCGAGAATCTGAATACAATAATTGGTCATTTGTACGTCTCAGATAGGCGATGAGTATTTCTTAAAACCAGTGAACCCATATACTTGCAATAACATAGAACATTAGGACTTTATTACTAGTTTGTACTTTCTATGTGACAGAACTTTTTGGGTGGACCTAATTTCTCTTTTTAAACTTCTGATGTAATTTGTGGATAATTCCGAAATATCTGACGCAGTTTGTTTATTACCCATAATTATTACCAAATTTTATATGCATATTCATTTAGTCTATTTTTCATACCCATAAGTTATAAGGGTCAACAACGTCTGCCGGGTCAGCTAGTCTGTATATGTATATAAAAGAAAGTAGTGTTAGTTACACTATTTATAACTCAAGAATATCTGAACCAATTTGGATGAAAACTGATACGGAGGATTCTGATTACTGATACCAGGAGACGGACATAAGATACTTTTTATTGCGTTCGACTGAAAGGAAACTAGGAAAAACAACATTTTTATTTTTACCATACAAACGCAACAGGGCGAACAAAGTTCGCCGAGCAGCTAGTATAAGATTACTTTACTACAATCAACAATCGTCATTAGGCTTTAATGACAAGCAATAACGCTACAGCGATAGATTGATAAAGCGGTGGCATTAATTAGGTTCAACAACACTCAGTAAATATTCAATGTGATTTTTTTTTCTGTATTGGATGTTGGTTACATGAACATAATTTTCAGACAAAAGAGTCGAAGAAAGAGAAAACGAAAAGCAAAAGTTCTTCGTCAGAAGCGGAGGCGTCATCTGGCGGGTCCGGGGACGAGAGCGCTAGCGGCAGTGGGAGCGACTGAACTGCTCATAACCTTATTATGTGATACTGTCCCCGTGCGTTCACATATTCGATTTTTTGTTTATCTTTTTCATATTAGACTATCATGGCATATCATAAGCTAACGTCAAATCAAACAATCCGTTTAATACTTGTTCGTTCTTTTCTGGAATTATAGAATTGAAGCGAACAATAGCATTACACTAAAGTAGGAATAAAGTGTGATTTTTTATATTTGTTAATTGAGGGCAAAAGATGTAAAAACACCGTTTATGCCAATGTAGTTTGATAAGGGCATAAAATTTACCATTCGCCGTTTTGATCTACCAAACCAATCCTATACTAATATAATATAATATTTCAAAAACAATAGTCATGACTATAACAATAATGTGAAGTCATGACTATTGTTTTTGAAACATATAGTTTCTTTATCTGCATGATATTACATTTTAAACACGTTGTATACATATGTTTAATGTAATATTATACACTATACATATTTAATTTTACTAACAATTAAAAATATTCAATTTAAAAATAGTTTTGTTGTCAAAATGATATTTGTTGAGTTTTGTCTTAAATTAATAGATTTTTGTCAAGCCGAGTACAATTTGTGTAATACTTATGACCATGTTATTTTAAAGTTGCGATAATACACATCAAAATATATGATGTGTTTATTCACAAGGATTTACTGAACTACCGCATTTGCATTGAGCCGATCCAAATCCAAACTAATAAAGTCGTTACCGCTACAGGCAATGACAACTCCAAACATCTGTACCGTCTATATACAAACGTGGTAGTCGAGTGTATCCCTCCAAAAATCGAACCACTGTTATTAAAAAAAAACTTGAGTTTTGGCGCCATTGTTAAAGATGGTCGTAGTTTTTTCGTAATTATTGAACTTCGTGGATATGATGAGTAAAATTAGCTAATTTTTGGTGGCAATTAATTTAATTTTCTTCAGCAAAGTGTACAGATGAAGTAATTATTATGAATAAATGAGTGTAGTGTGTATTGCCTCCTTACCGCCAAATCTCACTAAATAAGCCTGAGTTTTAGCCACTGCTTTACTCAAGAACCTGGCATGACTTTGTATATACTGACTTATGGCTTTTAAAAAGAATTTATTAATACGGAAGACGTGGTAGCATGGCCCAAAGGTCCTAGCTGGTCCCAGAAAGGGACAAATAAATAAAAAAAACCTACTGTGAAATATATTTACATATGAATACATATGTAATAAGGCGATATGTCATGATATAAAACAATATTGTGAAAGTGATAAACAAATATTTCATGTGTGAATAAACGATCGCCAAGTACATTCTTACTTGTCTTTTACCAACACAAAGGAAGGTCTTTGAATTTCAGCAAAAAGCGTCGAATATTTGCATTCCTATAAATCAAGCAGTCAGCCGTGCGATCCTCGAGGATTGGCAATTGTATGACGAATATAGATACTGGTTTTTCTGTACCTGAATACTATCAAAATTATTTCTGTGTTTATTCAATGATCCTATATAATGTAATTTATTATAATTTATTAGTTTTGGATTGCTCGTTTGTTTTTACCTCTCCTAAAGAGGATGACAAAAATAAATGTTAAAATATTATGTCTACAGCACAAACAATTACTCAGAAAGTTGTTAATTATGTATATTTCGTCATTGTTTTTTGTTACATGTATCCAATGTGATTATTCGAAACTTGATCAACCGAAATGTGTGGATGACAGACAAATAAATATCGATAAAAAATACAAAAAACGGCACGCGTTCCTAAAAACACAGGCATTTCAATGGTTTTACAGTTGTTTTTTTATGGTGTATTTTTTTAAATTAGTCTTGTCTTATAGCTGGAAAGTATATTTAGGTACCTGTTAGATAAAAATAAAATAACAATTTGAAACAGGAAACCTAGCAAAAAGTTTAAATGTCGGAAATTGGTGATATTTTTAAAGCTTTTTTAATTGATTGCTATTACATTTTAAACTTTTTCTTTGAGGTAGGTACTTGATTTTTTTAAATGTTTTTATCGATAATTAACTGTCTAGTATTCACATTAGCTTTAACATTTCAGTTGATTAAAGTATCTTCACGCCCATATCCCCGAAGGGGTAGGCAGAGGTACATACAAGACACCCACGCCTAGCCGAAGATACTAAGTCCCACAATGTGATAGGTAGCAAGCCTATCGCCAACCGGGCACAATTCCAATCCCGACCATCATTTTTTTATTAGAAAATTAGAAAAATCCAAGTTTCTTTTTTGTTGGCCGACCCAGGATTCGAACCCGGGATCTCATGCAGTCAAGTCCAACACCGGGACCGCTAGACCACAGAGGCGATTTCAGTTAATTAAGTTTCGAAAAATCATCACACATCACATTGTATATTTACTATTTTTCTTTGTATAATTATTTCTGCACTGTTTTTCGATTTTATTGTTCTTTGTTAAGACCTAAATAAATTCGTTTGAAGATCTTACAAATTGTTTAAGAGAATTTCAATCACCATTTCGAATGTGTGATTGCAAGGATTAATTCAATACCTCGTTTGCATTCTATGTATTAGTTTTTGGATTATCAGTTTTTACTTATGCTTAAGAAAATGACAATAATTTGTGCTATACTATTCTATTTTTTCGTTCTCCACTTTCAATTATATTTACAAGAAATAAAAGTATCTTTCATATACATCCCCGAAGAGATAGGCAGAGGCTAACCAGGGTCTCCATGACTAGCCACAGACAAGTCTTACAATGTGATAGGTGGCAAGGCTATCTTCAACCGAGCACATATCCAATCCCGGGGCAACGGTTTTTTTTATTAGAAAATTGAAATTACACATTTCATTTTTCTACTTACTATATTCGTCTATATATGTACACATTAATATTATCAATGATATTATATGGGCGGAACAAAACTAACTAAACTTTTGTGTTAATTCCTTCTGAATGTTATCTAGACAAGTAAGGATACTAGAATTATTTAGTTTAAGGCTATTTTTACTTTAATATAAGTTATAAATAAAACAAATTACACCACTTTTCTGTTTTATTACCATAATGTAAGACGATCAACTTTCTAAAATGCAACTTTTAACTATACGAGAATAAGCCATCTATTATGAAACACATAAACAAGCAAACAAATTTCCTGATAAAGTTCGAATGAAGAATGAGGTGGTAGTGACATGAACATGAAGTTGGACAATTAATACGACAATTATATTCAAAGAAGTGGACAATATTTATTATTCTTATAAGTTTTTATTTAGACTTATTCTAGCAGTCCGTCCCAGCTACACAAACTTCTATTTTATACATGTAATTCTTCCTATTGAATCACTATAAAAATGCATCAAAATCCGTTTCGTAGTTTTGTAGATCTAAGCATACGTAGGGACTGACAACGGAAAACGACTTTGTTTTATACGTGTTATAAGCGGTAGGTACCTAATATATTTTTTTAAATAAAATAATTGTAATAAAGTAAAATATGAAAATCGTGACTACCTTGTCAATACGATATTGATAGCGCCTTTTGTCGTAACTTTATTTCGTCTGCATCTTTCGAGAATTTGTGAATGCCAAAAAATATGTGATGTGCATAACCCTTAGACAGCCAAACAAGTTTGCAATCACTTTGCAATATTACATACCTAGTTATATTTGAATATTCTTAACTTGTATCTAAATAGCGATTAAAACTTTAGAATGTTAAAAATTTCCTGCGACAAATTTAGTCTATTGCCTTATGAAGGGTAATAAGTACACTGACCGAATTCAAGCGTCATCGATTTTTTATTAGTTTCCCACGGCGTATGATTTTACGGATTAACACGCGCAGTCGGCGACTTCGGACTACAATGCAGCGATCAAAGAAACATCTGACAAAATACATACCTACATTACAATGTTAAACCGATTTTGATGAAATTAAACATAAGATGTAAGATTCGAGACCAACATCGAGTAGTTTTTATTCCGATAGTATCAGTGTTTCCCACGGTAGTGTTAAAAAAATATTCTTTTTTAGAAATCGCTGAAAACAGCCAGTTTAATATAATGCTGACTGTACTTCCGAAAAAGATACCCATTCATTGCCCATTAGTGCAGTTTTTTCCACGTGACGTAACATGAAAAGCCACTTTATGTAATTACGTAAATAAGTCCTTGGGATTATTAAATTCCCGAAAAAAAATTACTTTCATGGGTACGTGTATAAGCGGTGGTAAACTATGTTGCTCGCACCATAGATAATAAACTTATATTAGACAGGTCTCACTAAGTACTGCTACCAGTAGCTAATAAACTGGATAACTATGAAAGGACCGGCCAAAATTTTAATATAAGAGGGTATAGGCTTAAATAGTAACGCATTTTTAACATTATGGCATAATTTTAATATTTACTTTTATAAACATTTACTTAAAACAGTCCGTAAAAATGCTTCATTTGTTGTCACGCGGCGTCGTACCTTTGTACAAGTCAGACTTTACCAGCCTGCGCATACGACTGCGGTCGGTACCTACCCGGCGGAAACCAGTCGAATGCTTTGTTTACGTTATAACCATGCATCTTGTAGCTTGCGTCAGATAAAAAATTAAATTGTTTTTTTTTAATTTTTGTTTTTTCTTAGATCGAAAATGTTATCGATTTCGAACCGTTTCTCAAAATTTGACTAGTACTTTAGATGCAACCCTGTATATTTTTATACTTCCGATTTTGTGTGACCACTTTTGATCAAAACAAAAATAGATAAAACTAAGGATCAAAGAAGATGTAGAGAGGAGAGTGAGTGCAGGGAATAGTGTGAATGGAGCGTTGGGTAAGCTATTCCGAAGCGAGGTTTTGAGTCAAAAAGCTAGACTCGCTTTGCATAATTCTGTGCTTATTCCAACGTTATTGTATGGAAGCGAGAGTTGAGTATGTCATTAAGAGCATGAAAGTAGGATAAATGCGGTCGAAATGAGAGCACTACGGAAAATCTGTGGTGTAACGCTCGCTGACCGCATTCGTAACAGTGAGATCCGAGAAAGAGTGGGAATGAAAGAAAGTGCTGGTGTTAAAATCCGAAAGGGCATGCTCCGCTGGTTCGGTCATGTGGAAAGAATGACAGATGAAAGATTGACAAAGCAGATATACAATGCGAATGTGGATGGATGTAGGTACCCGGGGAGACCAAGGCTATGTCAGCCTTCACGATCAGATCAATCGGATATTATCCGAGGGTGGTGTCAAGAGTCTCCGAAACCGGCGTGTTTGTATGAAAAGGGTTATAAATGTGAAGGAAGCAAGACAGGTTTGTCAGGATCGTGAGGTCTGGCACTCGATACTCTCTGCCTACCCCGTAAGGGACTTGGCGTGAAGATATGTATGTATGTAAGGATCAAAGAATATACATACTCTTTAGCACCATAGACGTAACAAAATACTATCGCCTCTGTGGTTTAGCGGTCCGGTGACGGACTTAACTTCTTGGAAGTCCCGGGTTCGACCTCCTAACTAAACCGTCAAGTAAAAAAAGAAATGTTTTACATTAGATACACATTAGTATAAAAATATGCATCGACATAAATAAATAGCAAATCTAATACAGGGTTTCGTTAGTACTATTATTTATTATCAGTGCCTGGTAGTTCTAATTCAGCGCCATAGACGAAATGTCTACGGCACCCCCGTAATGGGTACGTAAAAATTACTTAATTAAGTAGCTGTTTGTATAAGAATGTGAATATGAAAACCGTCGAGATGTGACGACACCACCGTACTCAGGTGGTAATCAAACAATGTAAGTTATGTGGATTAATACATTAGTAAAATCTGTTATGTTACTTGTAAACGTAGAAGTAGACAACGATCCCGAAAACAATTTGCCAATTTGCCGAAAGCAATTTGTTTAGAGGGAGATAAAGTATATTAAAGCTCTCTTTAAAAAATGACAAGCCCCCAATTCGCCTTAAAATCACAAGATATTGCTGCTAAACGAGTCACCAAAAAAACTGAACCACGCCTAGACAAGATTAATTACAAGTCACAACCACTAACTGTACGATAAAAAGGAAAGACAGCGGATTTACTTTCACAGGCTTATGAACACACAGCAGAAAATATACAGTTATTAGATTTCTGTGCAAATCTAGCACTAGAGCTTCGGATAACCCTTATCCAATTTCCTTTTAACAACAAGAATCGAAAAGTTGTCGACCCGACGAAATTTCTATCGAAGCCTGGTTGATGATCGAAGCTGATGATCTTTTCTACTGCATCGCTCTCGCCAAGAGAATCCCTCGCCTGGAGCTTGTGAAGTGTGAGCTTTTCAACCGCATTCTTCTTAATGGAGTTACAGAGTTGGTTACTGGTCATACGAATTTGCATGAGTACAGGCTTAGTCTAGGAATGTGGAAATTATAGCGTTATAAAAATGAGCTCTTTGGGCACAATTAATTTAATCGTCTATAAAATTCGACTGGATAATACAATCTGCCTATATCAATTGTTTTTCAGTCGTAATATGAAACTATGGAAGCCATATATGTCTAAAATTTATCATTAAAACAGGGAAAATAAGTTACTTCTACATCTTTTCCTGGATCTATAGGCTTTTGATTGTGTCACACAGCGAACAAGAATACGACTCTCCTTAAAGTAAGAGATAACTGTGGCCTAAAGACGCCATAGATTTTATAGGCACGTCGGTTGGGAAAGAGAGTTTCTTATTTCAGCTTGTTGTATGCCTAACCTAAAAGAAACTGAAGTAAGAAACTCTGGCTTGAATGTGTAAGAAAACGAATAAAATTACGTCATCTAGTCTTTCCATCATAAACTTTTTTTTTGAAAAATATAGAGAATTCAAAAGTAAGTACTTCGTTCAGGAAGCGATCAAGCGCCCTATGCGATAGCCCAACCGCGCCCTACCTTAACGCTGCTCGGTGCTCCTGCTTACTCTGATAATAATAGTGTGGGGTGCGGTTGTGCAACCGCCGCCCAGGGTGTCACATAAAGAGGAGCCTGCTGGCTCAATAAGCGTGGCCTGAATCTTATGTTTTAGTGCACAGAAAATTCTTTCGAGTTTATGTTGTAGCTTTATTGTACTCAATGTGATTCTTTTTAATACAGATAAATACATTAAATAATTGAACATAAAATATTTACTTAGGTACTAATTCTTGCAAAATAAATAACGCAATATTGGTCCAGTCTAGGTACCTATGTCTAAAATACAGATAATTAAATACGGGTAAAAAAGGATCAATTAGATGTCTTAAATTTAAGAATGTATAAAAAATAAGTTATGACATGACACATTTTTTTACATATTAGTTAATACCTATGTAAATTTAACAAACTTTTAAAACAAATTACACTTCAATAGCCAATATGGAAACAAAATACTAGCAATGTGTGGCATCTGAAGACAAAATAAGGCAGGTACCTAACTGTAATCTTGGAGACAACGTGGATCGTGAGACTTTTTGTCAACAATGGTTTAGTTGTATTTCGTAAAAAAAATGTTTTGCATGGCGTGTAATTCATATAAATGATAATGTTCGAAGTATTCCTACATTATCATTTATATGAATTACACGCTATGAAAAACATTTTTTTTACGAAATACTTACAGCTAAATAATCGTAATTCATGTCAAAGATAACGGTCAAAGTATTCCTACATTATCATTCATATGAATTAAGCGCTATGCAAAACAATTTTTTTACGAAGTACAACTAAACCATCGTTGACGAAGTCACACGATCCACGTTGTCTCACAGATTACAGTTACATTTTTTGTCTTCAGAGGGGTGACATTGGTGGCTATAAACTGTCGTAAATATGTCTTTGTACGCACTTACACAAAAGGTACCTTTTTTGTTAAATGAACTATGAGTATCTTAAGGGCAATTTATTTATTGCATCTTTTAAAATTTCAGCAGCAAAAACCGGTGGGATATGAAACCGTCTTTATTAAATATGCGTGTTTGCCTGATCTGATGTACCTTGGTATATGTGACCAAGGGCGGATCCAGTCTTCGTGTCAGGGGGGTCACATACTCGAGGTTTAGTCAGAGCGAGCTCCAAGTCTAATGTGACGTTTGACAACATACCTATTTAATTACTACTACTAGCCGACCCGGCGAACTTCTTTCACTTGGCAATCTATACTTATCACATAAATAATGTGGTAATTCTTACATTCCACCTAGCAAACGTTTTTGTTTGTGATTGCCTAGCTACGAAACCCGGGTTAAAAAGTTCACACAACAAAAGTTTAACATAGAAGTCAGAAATTTTCTATGTAATGTAGATAAATAATTTAGAAAAAAATCAATTTCCAAAACAGATTATTTTTGTATATTTTTATTGCGTTATCTATTTTTTTACATATTTAAAAGACGGCTTTTAGAAGCCAAAAGTTTCGTAAATACAGATCAAGATCAGAAATAAAAATGTTACAAATCTATATAAGTATGTATATAAAAACGAATCCCCATTTCGCGTGGTCATGGACAAATATTGCTATTCCTTTTTTTGGTTTTGTTGGTAATTGTCATTAGAAGGACCTTTTATGAAAAGAAAACCGGGAAAATAGCAATAATATGAGAAAAATAATGCTTTTATCCATATAAACTGGTAGTAGCTGTCAAGATCAAGCGATACAAAGTTCTTCGGGTTGGCTAGTTCTGTATATTTTTGAAATAAATTATTTGAATAATTTGAAAAACAACAGTGTCTTTTCAACAAAGCCCTTTTGATGTTTTTGGATGATAGCATATTTTTACCAAATTTTTAAAATGATATTCAATGAAATACTTTGTTACACTTTAAGCCTTGATTTATTAAACTTAATTTTAGATAGGTACCTTCTGAGTTATAAACAAAACCGAAAGAGCATTTTTTGCTACCACTAAATGAAATTTTTTGCCCTGTTTTAGTGATTCTGCGGATTAAGTACTTACTTGTTTCTTATCTATTCTTCATTTTTGAGAAATTGGTCCAGTATTGTTTTGATGTAAAAACGTAAGAGATATATAGACTTACCAACTTTTTTTTACAATGAAAAGTTTTTTTTTTTCAAAAATGTTGACTTGTTTTGGTAGGTTACCCACTTACCATAGGTTTGGCTAGGCGTAATACTAAAGACATAGGTAATACTGTCAATTTTCATTATTAGAAAACAATAAATTGGAGTATTGATGTTTTTTACAACAAAAAATCATAAAACTATGTTTTAAATAATTAATTACAAGCTTTATAACAAGGCTAACTATTATAAAATTGAAGTTTAATACCTATCGATGCTGATTAGTCTATTTTGATGTTTGAATATTTGTTTAAATAAGACTTAACAAAAATCATGATAAGTATTATTCTAGGTCCAATAAACTATTCGACCTATCTAGATCCTTGCCCAGGGGGGGTCATGACCCCCTGACCCCCCTTGGATCCGTCCTTGTATGTGACAATTCCTATTTATGTAATGTTAGACCGAGTCTACAACGACGTTAAGTTATTTAGTTAGGTAATAAGCTTTTCCGCGAAAATCCACTGAATTATTGAAAAAAAAGTAGCTTTAGGGATGTCCTTTTCGGTCGAATATATTTCTGTGCTAAAAAAAGTCAAAACTTTACATACACATACTTACCTAGTAGTACTTAGTACTTAATAGAGATTAACTGTGTAGGTATGTGTCATTTCCATGTTCAACACATAAAAGGATCGCACATGGCGACTCGCGTGTACTATAACAAAAAAATTCAACGTAAGTACCTAGCTCCACAGAGTACATAGTTGGTAGCTCTATGTATGTACAGATTTTGTTATAACAAAAAAAAACTCATCGATTTCTTTATTCAAATCTCAGATCCAATTCTAGGTTTAAACGAAAATTACTGGCTATGGCCTGCTCCTTTGCTCGAGCGTATGGGGCATTAACTCTCCCACGGGAACGCGTTAAGATTATGGTTAAGATAGAAAGAAAATGACCCATATTTTTTAAATATCATCATCAATGATATTTAAAAAATATCGCCTCTGTGGTCTAGCGGTTCAGTTGTTGGACTTGACTGCATGAGGTCCTGGGTTCGAATCCCGGGTCGGGCAACAGTAAGAAAATTGGGTTTTTCCAATTTTGTAATAAAAAAAATGTTGCTCGGGATAGGATATGTGCCCGGTTGGCGATAGGCTTGCCACCTATCACATTGTGGGACTTAGTATCTTCGGCTAGTCATGGGTGCCCTGGTTGTGCCTCTGCCTACCCCTTCGGGGATATGGGTGTGAAGATACTTTATATTTAAAAATACTCTTTAAACTTTTTAAATTTCATTGCATGTCATTTTATAAGTTTTAATTAAAAACAATTCAAAGTGGTACAGCCGCTAGGAAGTGAAAACAGCACATAGGTGACATAGGAACATAACAAGTAAGTACCTTTACACTTCCTCATCTAAAATGTTTGGAGGAATCACATTTAACCGTTGCCCTTATTTAAAAACGATGAAATGTGACATAGCTATGGTGCGACGGTAAATGACTTGTACAGTAAATATTATAATATTTAATAC
>NJDC01002777.1:32413-64954 GCA_002245475.1 Calephelis virginiensis | reverse complement strand
CCGGGTTAAAAAGTTCACACAACAAAAGTTTAACATAGAAGTCAGAAATTTTCTATGTAATGTAGATAAATAATTTAGAAAAAAATCAATTTCCAAAACAGATTATTTTTCAAAACAACAGAATTTATCTAGATGAATTTTAGAATTTTTATGTAATTTTTAAAGCTTTAAAGACATGCCTTATAACTTCTTTATCAATTTAAAGTAATAATGTAGGTAAGTAATAATATACGTAGGTAGTAATATTGTTTTTTTTAACTCACTCGTGGTGTAAGAACCTACCTACTAATACCTAATCAGTGTTTAAAACAATAAACTACCTACTTGCGTTTTCTAAGTACCTACCACGCACCAATAATTAGGAACCTATACCTATCTATAACCTACGTTCCAGAGTAGGTAGGTGGTTCAGTACCTAATTTTAGTAATTAAGTAGGTAGGTAGGTATCTACCTAGTTCATTTCGGTTGAAGAGTTTAAGCAGCGAAATAAAGAAATACCTAACTAGGTTTATACCTATATCCCATAACTTTTATCTAAGTTAGGTTTTTAAGCGAAACTTTCTAAGTTGTAAAATCCATCCAAGCATTGCTATTTACTACTTACCTTTTCAAATGTTACCCACCCACTACGTACTACGTTTATTATTAATTTTATTGTGATGTTCAGTAAATTTAAAAAATTCTCGCACCTAATTGTCGAAATACTTATTATTATATTAAAGGCCATAGAACTGAAACATTAGATGGGGCTAAAAACTTGAATGTGTCCGTATGTTTGGAATGAAATAGCAAAAAGCACGAAATAATTTTAGCGGTTATGCTACCTCAGAGGATTGCGATTTGGAACCTCATACCTTACCTACTACGAAGTAAAATTTAGAATGTATTTTATTACTACTGTATTAAGTACTACGACCTTACAGGTCTTGAAATAAAAACTATTTCTCACGTTCCTTACAAACATCAAATCGTAAACAAACGCATTCACAAACGTTGTTTTATTGGCATCCCTTTCTTACTAACGTTTGGCGCGCTTTTTATATTTTCGAAATCGACGTTGGCGGCATTTAAAATACGGCGCGAGTTATTTAGCGTAGCTTTCATAGGGGAAACCAAAAGAACATTAGACCTTTATTTTGATGTACTAATTTAGACAATATTACTAAAACATACTTAAAAAATAATATGAAATTCATATAATTCTTCTTACACATGAAATTTCATCAAATAAGAGCTATTTTCTATTAAATTTCGGCAAAATAATTATTTCTAGTAAATGTAAGGGAAATGGATTTATAGCCTAAAATGTATTCTAAATGCAGCCAAATAAGTAACACAATCGAATGACATTTGAATAGAATACGTCACGGATATACGTAGTACAAAATGCTTCATTGGTATTGCATAGTTGGCGGCAGTGACGATAGCGACCAATCATATTCAAGATAGGTGGCGCCACAGTGACGACGCGAAACAACCCAAGCTAGGTGCTCCGGGAACATTTGCTTCGAGCTCCATACATTTTCTTCTGGTTCTTTACGTCTGCAGTTTGGTTGTGTACCAGTTCAAAAATAAATTCAAAATTTTTGCCATCAGGTAAGTCCAATCAATATTCTTAATATTTTTACGCGTTTTTATAAGCTTTATTAGATTAATAATCGCCTATTTCGGTTAAATACATTAAAATCCACGTTGGAATTCCGTGTCAAACATGGCTATAGGCTTCGCCCATACTTGTAGTACGCGTGGGTATGGGAAAGGACGCCCTATTTTAAATAATTAATTTCTCGGATCTTTTTCATTGAACGAATAAAACAGTTCTTCTACAACTTTAAGATTATTAGTGTTGGGATTATTTGGAAATTATGTCATCACTAGTTATTGCGTATTTTCAACGCAAAATGTGAAAACAAAATGGCTCGTACGACTTGAGCATAGGCCAGTGAACTCGATATATGAAGAAGATAACTCAATTGAAGTATTTTAGCGTAGATATTCTTAATAATGCTTATTTTTATTAATGTTTAGTCTCAAGTTAATCTATTTTAGTAAATAATCTGAAATAAAGGCCTAAATAGGTTTCCCGCCAAAACGTTTTCTCGTGTGTGCTTCGAGGCGCGTGGAAGCACGTTACTACTACGTGCAAGCGTCGAAGCTAGATTTTTAAACCTGATAATGCATCGTTTTTCTTATTTCAGGAAAAAAGTTAAAATGACGGACAAGCCGAAGCGTCCCATGTCAGCGTACATGTTGTGGTTAAATAGTGCCAGAGAGCAGATCAAGGCTGATCATCCAGGTCTCAAAGTGACGGAAATAGCAAAGAAAGGTGGAGAAATATGGAGAGGAATGAAAGATAAAAGTGTAAGATTGCGTTTTCTTTGATATTTTTTTTGTATTTGTAACTTATTCTTTGTTCTGTGACTGATCATTTATGTGTTACAGGTATGGGAAGAAAAGGCGGCAAAGGCCAAAGAACAATACACAAAAGACTTAGAATCATATAACGCCAATGGAGGCGGTGGTGAAGGCGGTGGCAAAAAGGCACAAAAGCGAGGGAAGAAGGCAAAGAAAGCGTCACCTGTAAGTTTTACAGCACATCATCATTATTCTTGTTTGCAACATATTTACATGTACACAAAACTACATTTATTTGTACACAAAATTCTTTTTCTTTCCATGTTTCTAAATGGTAGTTTAAATTATTCAATACTTTTTATTGAAATTATTTTAATAAGGGGTAAATAATATTTGAAACAGTGTTCACTTTTATTGTAATGATATTTAATCACTTTATTGTTTCAGAAGGCTAAGAAGAAGAAGGAAGAGTCTGAAGATGATGAAGCTGAAGGCGAAGATGACGAGGAGGAAAGCGAGTGATCTCCCATTGCTTAAGACACTGTTCATATTGAATAATTTACTTGGACTTAATTTATTACTAAACAAAATGGGACGACTTTCCAAAATCTGTATGGCATTTTCTAATTTCAACTTGCATGTTCAATCATTTTGTTACTTCAAATTTTGTGTATATTATTGACTTTCATGCGCTTATCTACAGATGTTACTGTTTCAAATTACCTGAATGTATTGTAATAGATATAAGCATTCTACAGAATTTGGAAAGTTCACAGGCTAGGGTTTTCTAGGTCTCAACAAAAAAAATAATGTTAAGTGTTAGTGTGTATTCACTGGGGAAATTGTACAGTTAGCCCTCCCTTGTTAAGTTCGCTGTGACTTCTGGATGCTCACCTTGGAAGATGTACCTCAAGTGGTTTAAGTCAAAAGTAATGTACTGATTTGCTGTGCAAGCCAAGAATGGATTTTGTCATAAATGTAATTTATGCTGAAATTTCAGTCGTTTGATGAGCCACATCAAAATGTAAAATTAGAGACAATTTCATGATAATTTCTTAATGTTAAAATGACCTACCTCTTGTCATTGTAAATTTCAATGCTATAATGGTACCAAACTTAAGCTAAGAAACCAGTCTAGGTAATTCCTGGCTAAGCAATTAAATAATTTAGGAAATTGATGTGTATGTTGTATTTTTAGTTAGTAATAGGTAGGTTCTCAATGTGATTAGTCTCTGAAATTTTACATTTGTGTTATTTTGTAAATGAGAATTAGCATTCCTCATGTCAATACGGATTTTACATGTTCAATAAAGTAATTTCATATAAGATTCTATTTTATAAGTTGTCTTTTTATTTTACCTGTTATTACTAATCTAGTTTCATATTCCTGATTAATAGTAAATCTGCGTTATCCTGATACTTGTTTTGTTAATTTCGAGCATTTTTATTGGAAGCATTGAATGGTAAGCGCAGTGGTTGTACAAAATGTGCGTTGCTCATTGCTGATAAACAGATTTCTTGATTACACCTACTAGAAACATTAAATCTATGACTAGAAACTAATCTCTAGTCTTTGTAACGTAAAGTAGATGCAGACCGCTAGTAAGAGATACTCTTACTGAAAACGAAATGGGAAGGTGATGTTTTATTCTACTACTTCCTTTATGGACAGTTACTTTACTCTTTGTCTACTACTGCCTGTTTATGACACTGATTACGAAAAAATATACAAAGGTGAAAATCAAGAAAGCTACAGAAATTAAAATAAACAAGACTTGATTTTTCGGCGACTAATAACCTTAACCTTTTTTAGACATGATTTGTCGATTAGGGATGACTACAGATCAAAGAATCGATTCTGCGGGTCAAAAAGATCGATTTGGGAAGTCGATATTTAGCCCTTAATTACAAACTATTGAAAGTACATTTATGAAATGAGTATTGCCGATTAAAGGGAGTGTGTTCAGTTATCTTCGCCTCTTTTTAACTAAAATAAGTCTTGTTTCTTAATCTTAGTTGTAATCTTTTATAATGTGTATATATAAATACCTTGATTAACTGATTGACTGTTGTCTTAACATAGTGAGCTTGTGAATAGAAAAAAAAGTATCTTCACGCCCATATCCCCGAAGAGGTAGGCAGAGGTACAACCAAGGCACCCACGACTAGCCGAAGATACTAAGTCCCACAGTGAATAGAAACTCTTTAAATAATGTACTGGCACGGAAAAGGCTTAAACTAAGAATTTGAACACTATTTATCGCAGGCACATGAAGTAATCTTACACTTTACTGGCTACAACAAAAAAAATAGATAAGAAGCTTTGGCTCCAAGTCCCCGCGTTAGTTGGAGCTCTTTTGTAGATTAGACCATTTGCCTTCCTTCCAGTCCACTCATGGCAGCTCCTAAAAAGCGAGCATAGGCTTACCGTCACTAACACTGTGACATCCTACTAGGTAGGCATGATAGTTTCGCAGCGACTTGTCCGGATTGTTACCACTGTCTTATCTATTCCTACCGCCATAACGTCAGTAGTTGCCGTTGAGATTTGTCGGTTTGGAAAGTAATGTAGCCGGTAAACTTACGTTTGCTCGAGGCCTAACATCCCGGCCTCAGGTTGGCAACGCACCATTACCACCTTTGGTGGCACTAGGCGGCGTGAATTTCTAAATTTTAGGAAATCCGTCTGCTTGTTTGCCTTCCAATATTTAAAAACAAAAGTTATATCAACATTTTGTGTAACTTTTTAATATAAAAAATACATTTAGAAAACGAATGTCGTATTTCATAAACGGTAGTTTGATATTAAGGTATTAAAAATAAACGATATTATTAAATTCTTTGATTATAATTAAAAATATCGTTACTAACATTTTTATTTTTTAATTACACGGATTTATATTGACATTGTAAATGCAAACTTAAGAAAAGAGAGATTTTTTTAATCGATCTTTTGTACCTCGATTTTTTGTGAATCTATTCTTCAGTTTACGATTTGATTCGATTTAAAAATCGATATTTGGCGGAAAGAAACGCCATCTTTATTGCTGGTATTTTGTTACAAAATTGTGACAACCAACGCGACTTACAGGAAAACGAAAAAAATCGATTTATCTTCCTCATATCTTCTTCGAAGACAACATCCTGGGTGCTGATTGTGTAGGTAACTCAGTTGCCAACTCAAAATGGAAGTGTACATCAAATGACGTCATTTGTGTTTGCAATCTCTATTGTAATCTCTATTCTTCTTTCTTTAGGTTTTGGCCTTCACGTTAGTATATAGCCATTAGTCAAGTAGAAATTTGCATAAAATTTTATATCAATTTCAATTAATTTTAATTAGTCATCAGTCATAATTCGTCAGGAAGTCATGTCAGGCTCTTGTGTAAAGCGGTAGCCTTTTTACACAAGCTCATGAATGAGATTTGGCGGCAACGAGGAAATACACGATACGCTAATTTCTTAGTGATTATTTCATTTTTGCACTTTCACCGAACAAAATTGTACAAAATGCCACCAAAATTTCACTCAATATCAACACGAAATTCAATCATTATGAAAAAACTTCGACCATCTTTTCTCTCGATGGCGCCAAAACTCCTATTGTATCCTTGTACATAAGTCTTTTTAATTTGTGATTGTATCAGCATCCAGGGCTACGGTGAAGAGGCGGCATTATAAGGATTAAGGAAGCAGGATTAATTGGAATTCGTAATTCAATTTTAATATTGAATTACGAATTGTAACAGGTTTGGAATAAAGTTATTCCAAACTTTAACTAGTTTGTGCCTTTGATCAATTTTCAGTTTTACTGGCGTGGACCCAAGGAATATAAATACTCTTTAGCATGGACCTCTCATCTCTCATGGATCTCTTACTGTTAACATCTTTAAGTATTAAACCACATGTTAAACCAACTAATACTCAAAAGGTAACTCGATGAAATCATCCAAGATCTTTGATCAAATATTGTACATTGGACAAAGATTTTATATGTAGAATACTATTACATATTTTCTTTTACGGGATTTTTCCTTGACGAAACTGATGAAGTTTCTTTAACTTTTGTTTTCTTCACGGAATCCCGTTTCGAAATTACGAAAAGCAATTTCGAACTCAGCGAATCCTTACAATACAAAGGAACCTGCCTTGCCATCCTCGATAAGGGGTCAGTTACCAACTAAAATGGTAAAGTGTACATCAAATAACTGTCAAATGACGTGTTTTATATTTGCTATCTCCAGTGACCAACAGAAATACATTAGAGATAGCAAACACAAATGACTGCATTTGATGTACCCTTTATATTTTGAGTTGGCAACTGAGATGCATAGTCAGCACCCAGAAATTTTTTGCTTACGGAATTTTTTCATCTCGAGATTTCACAAGCGTGTCAGTGCTTTCGGAATTGTGCAACGAGAAAAACATTCCGAACGCAATTCTTTCCTACATTTTGTATGAGTCGCCACATACAATTCTAAATTTTCTTAGTGACATTATGGAAATTTCCTAAAGTTGTGGCTAAATTTTTATATTAATTTGGCAGAACTGTTGCCGTTTCGTATGGAATTTTAGAACATAGACCTATGTTCTAAGATTCCATACGAAACGGCCACAACTTTAGGAAATTTCCATAATGTCACTAAGAAAATTCACAATTTAATACTTCCACCAATTTAAAGAAAAAAAATCTAATTTGGATAGGATTTGAACCTGTACCCTTTTGTTTCAAGCCGACTAATCTTCTATCTATTTGAGCTACTGAGGATTCAAGTCCTAATTTTTAAATTTCTTTCTTTACCATTTACGCGGCAGTTATGTTCCATAGATGCACCTGATGATTCTGAGTACATGCTGAGTACTTACTAAATGAGCGCATCGTTACAGATGAAATTCACCCTTATAATTGCCATATATTTCGTTTCTGTCATTGTGTTTTTATTTTCTAAGCTTGGGTTAAACTTTTACAAGACAAAAAAGCAAGTCAAAGATAGAAAAAAATACAAAAATTTTGTTATGAAATTTCGAACGGGATTCCGTAAAGAAATTTCGAATGTGTGTACAGTGTCTTATGAAATAACCCTATGGCAGTTGCTTAAGTCTAAGCCTTAATTTAAAAAAATGTGTGATATGTCATAACTGACATTTGTATGACATGTCTTGACAATCTTGACATTTGCAAATTTCAAAGTGATTGCAAATATAAACAAAGTTTCAAAGCATTAGTTGTATCCAAGTTGTATCTTGTTCGAGTTTAAAATAAAATTCTTAATTTTTGTTTTATAATATATCATCCAAAGTCACAAAATATTTTAACAATGTCATGTGCTTAAATGTTTTATTGCTCATTTGCGTAACACATAAACTATTACGATTAACATACAGTTGTTTGAGAAAAGTTATTTCGAACCTCTCAGTAGGTTTAGATATTTTCTAGATGTCTGGAGAAGGAACAGGTGGAAGTGGGTCACAGGTAGTACTTGTGACTGGGGGGTATGATCATACAATTAAATTGTGGCAGGCTCACAGTGGAGTATGCCTAAGGACTATGCAACATCCTGATTCGGTATGTAAATGATTTATAGTCATATTTATATAGTACCGAACAGTAGGCAATGGTAAAAAGGTCGGCAACGCATCTGTGATACTCCTGGTGTTGCGGATGTCCGTGGGCGGAGGTGATCACTTTCCACTTGCTCGTTTGCCTCCTCTTCTATAAAAAAAAGAAAAGCCAAAATCTTCATAGCCCTTTGCAAACAAAATTATATCTGCAAAAATGTTATACATGAAACTAAACTTTTGATAATCCAAATTGAAACAGCTACTGTTTTGACTTTGATTAATTCCAGCTGCAAACAAGTCATTCCCATCTCTATAAAATAATATAAAAAATAAAACAGCTTATAGTTGAAAACTGGAATAAGACTGTGATGTTAGCCTACCTTCTAGACCTGTAGGGTTACTCTCGACGCTCGATTTATTTATTATTGGAAATTGGAATCGAATATGTCATTTTAGGTACTCCTGAACACAATTCTGGCGAATTATTGACATTTAGTTAATAGTAAATAGTAAATTATTTTATCCTATTCATTGAATTTATTTGTAACTAAATGGTAATAATCCCCTTATACTGTGTTCAAAAGTACCTAAAGTGACATATACGATTCCAATTTCCAATTCGCATGATATCGAGATTCAAGAGTAACCCTACAGAACATGGTAATGTTATTATGGCAGTAGGAATAGGAAAGGCAATGGATACCTACTAGAGCAAGTTGTTAAATATAAGTATACTACCTTTGGTCCTGATGTTGATGGTAATGACTCCATTTATCTATGTTCCCATAAGGGCCTTGCTGTGAAGATATTTATGTATGTATGTATGTTCTCCTCTTATGGGCTGCCTACAAAATAAATAATAGTTGAAATGTTACTCTAAATTGGTAGTGGGTTTAGTTTAACCTTAAATTAGGATAAAAGAATCCTATTTGTCAATTATTAATTATTTCTTAGGTCATTAACACATCTATAGAGAGATCACAAAGTTTTATGATTAATTAATTGTAATTTCATGATTGATGATGTCGCCTCTGTGGTCTAGCGGTCTGGGTGTTGGACTTGACTGCATGAGGTCCTGGGTTCGAATCCCGGGTCGGCCAACATAAAGAAAATTGGATTTTCCACCTATCACATTGTGGGACTTAGTGTCTTCGGCTAGTCGTGGGTGCCTTGGTTGTACCTCTGCCTACCTCTTCGGGGATATGGGCGTGAAGATACTTTTTTTTTTCTTAATTTCATGATTGAAATTGTTATGTACGATGAAAAGCGTGTTTCATGTAACAACTGTTTTCAGCAAGTAAATGATCTAGAAATTAACCCTAATGGTCAAATGGTAGCAGCTTGTGGGTATCAACATATACGAATGTACGATCTTGCCAGTGCTAACCCTGATCCTGTGATGAACTATGAAGGTGTTACAAAGAATGTTTCTCGTATTGGGTTTGAAGTGAGTCTTTCCGATTTATCTTCTCTAAAAACTATATAATAATTGTTTCTTCTATTGCAACAATATAATATCATGTGCTTATATATAAAATCTTGTTTGTAGGAAAATAGTCAATGGATTTATACAGGAGGGGAAGACTGTACTGCAAAAATTTGGGACCTAAGGTAGCTCATTTTTCTTAAATGTTTAGGTTGTAGGTTGTAACATTTTCCATTTATTTAGTGGTATAATAAATTTTACATTAATGTTATCTATAGCTCTTATCAAAACTGTATTTTTATATTAAATTATAAGTACAAAACTGATTTTTTGAACAATTAATGTGTAGATTATCAATTATATAGACGTGGAAAAATTTTAAAATACTCTTTTGAAAAAAAACTGTAAAAATAAATAAAAATTGGTAGTCATAAAGGATATTTGACTGTGTAAAGATAATAAACTATATTTTTTTAAATAAAAACACAAAGCTTTCCAAAATATGTATTTTTAAACATGTGATTTGATTGGATTTTCACTTTCTGAAGGATTGAGCAATATTCATAAATTATTCTATAAGCATAAGATAACTTGTTAAATCTCAGATAACTGAATAACATTGTTAACAGAGCAGGTCGTCAGTTTCAATTGCAAAGAATATTTAAAGTACCAGCTCCGGTTAATGCAGTAGTGCTCCATCCAGATCAATCTCAGATCATGGTCGGTGGACAGAGTGGCATTATTCACATTTGGGACCTAAGAACTGATCACAACGAACAATTGGTAAGTAATTTAATTAATTATTGAAAAAAACATTTAAAATTAAGTGTTTGTGATGCTTTTTGTTATTAAATGTGTGAGAAAAAATATATATGTCAATAAAATACTTGGAATACTTGCTGAGTATCAGAAAAGCGGTCTGCTTGTCGCGTAATTATTGATAAGAAAGAAGTCAAATTATTTAATTTGTGCTCTGTATTTGTCCGCCTTAGTGCAGGAGAGAGTGAAAATGTTAAAATCGTGCACCGATTTTATTGAAGTTATTAGTTTACTTTTTATTCTGATCTGTGGTGTGGTGACCGATCTAAATACCGTTATAAAAAGTTAAGTTGCAGTAAAGTCGCTGGATTCAATATTTTCAGAAACCACCAGAATTATTATCAAGTGCAATAGCAGCTGTTGTATATTTAGCCGTAAATGAGTTACTGTTGCGCCTTATGTAGGGTTAGAGTGAGAGGAACGGCGGATCTAGGCGACAGTTAGCAAGGGTCGCTAAATATCAGCAACGAAAAATAAATTTTGTAAGCAATATTTTTGATACATTTTTGCCAGGGCAATGTTAGGGCTATTATATTATACATACAAAGACAATAGACTTTTGAGTGACTAATTGAGGCTAACTCTAAATTCGAATTGTTTGAAGGCGCACTATTTATTAAACGAAGGCGTGTAATTTGTTGACGTAGATCCCGGAGGCGGAGGCATCCATCCAGGACATAGCGATCGACCCGTCGGGCAAGCTGATGGCGGCGGTGAACAACAAGGGCAGCTGCTACGTGTGGTCGCTGGGCGGGGCGCCCCCCCGGCCCGTGCCCCGCAAGCACCTGCAGGCGCACAACAAGTACGCGCTGCGCTGCAAGTTCAGCCACGACTCCACGTACGTAACACACCAGTTGGGCGCAACTTTCATATCAAAAAAAAAAAAAAAAAAATTGCTATGTTTCTCATTCGCCCAAATCATATGAAACTAGTTGCCTTATATCTGAATGCCTTTAGATTCACTTTCAAATTATACGGGTTATACTGTTTCAAGTAAACTTTATACAAATTCGGGTTTGCTATGTACCTATCTTTGGAAGTCCCGTCTCTTGTTACGTATTATTTATATACTCTTTGTACCACACCACACCTCCTTACCTCGAACGTGACCACTTTCAAAATCAGAATTTTAACGCCGATCATGAGTCATGACCGATAATTTATGATTGCAACGCATGGCTTGAATGAGACGATTTATTGTTTTTCTTAAGTATAGGAATGATTAATAAATTTTTACAAATTTTAAAGAAAAAAATCACCTCAAATTAAAAAAAAAATATTCACTTCAAATTTTTTTATTTCTTTAAAATTTGTGAAAATTTACCCCAAGCACGGTACAAGGTACAAGTGCAACGTCAAAATATCATATACATATAAGATGTTCATGTAGTCATTTAGCGTACATGTGGGGATTGCTATAGGTTCCTATTGGAATAAAACTAAAAATAGGATACCTGTGGTGTCGATTCCGATACACATTCTCAAAATAAATTTTAAATGAAAGTTGAGATAGTCTAAGCTAAAAATGACGCGCTCCACTACTTTATGAATTTAAATAGAAAAAAAATATTTGCGGAATATGCGTGTTGAAGTTGTTACAAATTTATTTAAGCTTTCCAACATATTCTACCACATTGTGGTGTGCAAATCTTTTAATATTTTTGAAAGTGATTATTTAATTATATACACAATGTTTTAATATTCATACAACAAATAGTTTTATTATTACAATTTGAATTATAACTTAATGTATTACGAGGGTAGATCCAAAAGTTCGTGGCCTAACCTACATGGAGCTATGACATCTTTTTAAAATCTACCGTCATTTGTTAGTATGTGTCATATTGATGTATTGTGCGCAGTTTCATTCCGATACTGCACAATATAAATTTTCTGTGATTATTTGTTTGAAGCAACCTGACGCAATTTTCAATAATGGAGAAAATTGAACACCGTGCAGTCATTAAGTACCTCAATAAAAAAGGCCTATCACCAAAAGACATCCATCAAGATATGGTGAGCACTTTGGGGGAGTCTGCTCCATCGTATTCCAGTGTCAAGAAGTGGGTAGCTGAGTTTAAGCGCGGTCGTAAGAGCATTAAAGATGATCCTAGGAGTGGAAGGCCTACATCCTCTACCACGAAAGAAAACATCGATAAAATTTGTGATCTCGTACTGGGTGACCGATGTTTGACCATTGGTAAAATAGCTGAGATAACAAACATTAGTTATGGCCGGGTGCAACACATAATAACGGAAGAGTTGGGGTTCCATAAGGTTTCTGCTCGCTGGGTCCCGAGGTTGCTTTCAGCTGAACAAAAACGAGTTCGATACACAATTTCGCGAGACTGTTTGGAACTTTTTGAGACTGATCCCGAGGACTTTTTGTCTAGATTTGTTACCATGGATGAAAGCTGGGTTCATACTCCTGAATCAAAGCAACAATCCAAACAGTGGAAAAGATCAGACTCTCCCACACCGAAAAAGGTTAAGGTCGTTTTGTCGACTAACAAAGTCATGGCTTCTGTTTTTTGGGACGCGAAGGGCATTATTTTTGTACATTATTTACCGAAAGGTCAAACTATAAATTCTAGTTATTATTGTAACCTTTTACGAAGACTCCGGGAAGAAATAAAAGAAAAACGGCCGGAAATTTTGCGTAAGAAAGTTTTGTTTCATCAAGACAATGCACGTGTTCACACTTCGGTTGAAACAATATCTGTGATCCATGATTGTGGCTACGAATTGCTGCCCCACCCACCTTATTCGCCGGATTTAGCCCCCTCGGATTATCATTTATTTCCAAATTTAAAAAAACACTTGGGTGGCTCGAAATTTTCGACCAAAGATGAGGTGATAGTCGCAGTAAACGACTATTTCGCCGACCTTCCGGAATCTTTTTTTTAGAGGGGATAAACAAGTTGCAGGTCAGGTGGAAGAAGTATGTTGCGCTAGATGGAGACTATGTCGAAAAATAAAAATAAATTTAGACCCACTTTTCTTTCATTTTCTTGGTCGGGCTTAGAACTTTGGATCCTCCCTCGTACATTATAATAATAAATTTAACCCTGTCTACCGTAAACTACCACCGTTTCCAAACCTAGCCAGTCGGGAGAAGAAACGGCGAAACAAATCGACCTTGTAGTACCATCGTTTCCAAACATTGCCCGATTTCTGAAATTATAATAAATTATTATTATTATTACAAACATTATATTATTTATGCTTATCTGCAAGAAAATCTTTAACACTATATGTCTTATCTACTGACAAGTCAAATACCTTCCTTTGAAATCTTTTTAATGGCAGTGATTTAAGATTATCAGGAATCTGGTTGTATATACGAATCGACATGCAATTTAAATTAGTTTTGCAAATATTGAGTTTTTGGTTAGGCACATGGAGTTTCTTACTATTTCTAAAATGTGATAAACCTTGGACTTCAGCATTTGTTTGAAACAAATGATGATGTTTTTTTACAAATACACATACAGCCAGAATATATAAACAAGGTAAAGGTAATATTTTGAGAGACTTAAACACACACTTTTTGAGAGACTTAGACACATAGATGTGTTAGTGCGAATATTAATAACGACATCTTAACTGTGCGTGTCAATTTTTTCGAGAATTAATATTATGATATCCCTGGACAAATTACACAGATTAAATCTAATCCCAAAGTAAGTAAATCATATGCTTGTGTTATGGGTGTTAGTGCTTAGTCAACGATTCTAATTTCTAATACATAGAAACACTTCCATAGATACTGGAATAAATTTAATAAACACCAGGCCCGGAAATACAAAAATCTAAATGTTTATCACGTTATTGCCTGCCCCGGCAATCGAACCCGAGTCTTTCAGTGGACGAACCTGAGTTAGGGGTGTACGTGAACCCCTCGACCAACGAGGCGGTCAATCTGCATGCGTACAGATCGGTCAAATATTGCATGTTGACATCCTCAATGCTCTTTGTTTTAAAAAAATGCTGACAATTTTTATGTAACAATACGTCTGCTGATTTCTAAACTAGTTTAACAACAAATCTAAAGAAATTCGTTGAAATGTAATCCAATGTTCAATTATAGAAATGTATGTGTGTGTATTGCGTGCGTGCTATCAATATGCTTGCAGGTTTAAGCAAAGGTATAAGAAATGTACTGGTGGATCGCGTTATTTCAACTTGGATGATCTATACGTTATCTTTCCCGATAAAATGAATTTGACGGGACATATGTTTTTCTGCTTTTAAACACATATTTTTTACTCTAACTACTCTGATCGCAATATTCGAGGTGCCTATAAACATCGATAAAAATATCGCGTACAAATTAACCTGTCGGCCATAAACGCGTTTTGTCTCTCTATTGCTTAAATTGAAAAAAGATAGCCATAACTTAAAGTAAGTTTATTTAGTACTCAGAGGAATTACTACCAATGTTGCTTTTCAAAGCTTCAAGGGTGTTATAACAAAGAAGGCTTCAGCCTTCTGTCTCAACACGAATATGATATCATAACATCTTTCCATTGCGACGTGAAAGAAAAAAAAGCAAATTTGTGTATTGATACGTGAGCGGCCCCGCAGCATGTTGGTGACGACGGCGGGCGACTGCTCGGCGCGCGTGTGGCGCACGTCCGACTGGGCGCTCGTCGCCGAGCTGCGACACGACGCCCAGCGCTGGGTCTGGGACGCCGCCTTCACGCAAGACTCGCGGTACCTCTTCACAGGTATCTTGCGTCTTCATTATTCATATAGCACACGCCTGAACAACCGATTCACGTGGTTGTGCAGACCCTAGATTCTAGAACATACAGCGACCAAAGGATATGACGTTGGCGCACGCTGATACATCGCCGAAGAGTTAGCGTGCAACATATCATGAGTTTTATTAACAAAATGGCGAAAGATTAAATTAAAATTTAGCGTAAGTTATTGAGTATCAGTGAATTAAAAGCACGAATATAATACAAATAAATAAAATTCAGACTTTCGTGTGCTTTTTTTAAATTATTACCGTCGTATATATGTAGACGATAAGATACATAGGTTTTAATAACGTTTGAAGTTAGACAAACCGAAAATTGACTTGTATGAAAGCTCAATTGAAAGCGCAAAGGACATAAACAAAGCCATTAGTAACATATACTCAAATGTTGGTTTGGAGAAATCTAATATCACATTAGGTAATAATTATTGTTTATTACTATAAAAAAAACTACTACAACGACGTGCGTTTGATGTGGATTTAATTGCATGTTGATCAGGCTTAAACTAAGTAAAAAGTAGTTCTTGGAACTCACTGACGCGATCGCCCTGATTTGATTTGTGGAAAACGCGTAAATTTTAGCGCGTATTTTGTATCAAAATTTAGTTGCAGAGAACGAAATTGGTATTGTTAGCATAAAAAATAAGTTTGTGTACGTCAGAACTGTACTAAGAATGATTGTTGGTAATTCTGACATACTTCACCAGGGTCGTCTGACAGCTACGCCCGGCTGTGGGACCTGGAGAAGGGTACGCTGGAGCGGGAGTACTGTGGACACCAGAAGCCCATCACCGCGCTCGCCTTCAGGGACCAGGCCGTCTAGAGCTCACGCTTTCACAACACTGCCATATGCATTTCAACTTTACTATTCACACATGCCAGTTAGCTATAAATAAAAACAGGAGAGGTTGAGTCATTTGTTGCGACTCGACATGTCCAAGAACTAATCAATGCAGAAAAGATACATGAGTCTGATAAAGAAACAACGGAGAAGTGATTGGAGTGGGATATTTTCGATTCATTTAAACGTAATTAAACATGACTCAGATTTGCTTGGTTAGTGAGTCAAATAAATTTAAAGACCTGATAAAAGAATTTTTCCGCCTTTTGTTTAATGTACAGGCACAACTCTTACGATTTTATAAAATTTGCAGATACTAAGAGCCAATTTCACCAAACTGGTATAAGTTTTATTTCAAGTATAAATGTGCAATTAACTCTTGGTGAAATTGGGCCTTATTTGGCTTAGGCCCAATTCCAGCAACATCGTCTTAATCTGAGAATAGCTATACCAGTAATAAAGTTGTCCCTTACATTTACTCTCGTATAACTCAACTTACGTTTCACGAGCTCTATTCTGCCTGTATCAATTCTTGGATTAACTATTCTGTCGAATAACGTTTTGCTTTATCTGTGGCATCTTCTAGCGTATAATACGGCCAAGGTATGTACGCTATTCCTTGTAAGCATACGGCCCATTAGCGTATATTTTACTTTAGTAGGTTTATCATACGTCATTTCTTGTTTGTCCGTTGTGAATTAATGTCAGTAATCGTTAATGATTAGAATTTGAACCGACTTGTGAGATGATGTACTGCTTTATGTTTTATTTTATTTGGCGATTTAATTACTATTAATATTATTACTTTATACTTAAATATTTAGTTAGTTTATTATTAAAATGTTTTTTGTGTAGTGTCCTACTCATCTGAAAGTGGAAACTGTTTAAGAATATGAAATCTTATTTTAAAATGACCTTATATGTATATTCCAAGTGACATTTAATTTGTACCTATGGAGAAAAGACTGTTACATTTGATAAACGAAATCTTAAGTATTCGTCATCGCAACAATTAAAGTGATCTTATTTTGTCGTTTAACCTTTAAATTCTTCGTCTTCACTATCATTGTCGGAAATTAGTTTTTTCAAAAAAAAAATATGATACCTTACAAACTTACACAAGACCTCTTGCTAATTGTTTATAGACAATAAACGAACATAAAATGCTAACAATCAACCGTTGGTCACAATTCACAGTGGGGAGTCCACAGCTGTTAAACATTAGTGTTCTCTACCGCATTTTTCATGGGGAATGCTCTGAAGAGTTGTTTGGTTTAATTCCAGCCGCTGATTTCCACCTTCGAACATCGCGTCAGAGCTTAAGGTATCATGCCCATCATCTCGATGCGTGGCGGTCTACAACTGTGCGATTCCGAAGGCATTTTTTACCCCGTATAACACTTTTGTGTAATCAGTTACCGAGGGCGGTATTCCCAAACTATTATGACTTAGGAACCTTCAAGAAAAGAGCGTACTCATTCCTTAAAGGTCGGCAACGCATCTGTGATACTCCTGGTGTTGCGGATGCCCGTGGGCGGAGGTGATCACTTTCCATCAGGTGACCCACTTGCTCGTTTGCCTTATATAAAAGGCAGCCCTTTTTATCCCTAGTATAAGTCCTTATTCTCTCAAAATTGGCGGGATAACTCTTATCTCCAGTATAATTTCTTAATCTATGAATAAACAGTTGGTGAAATGTAAATATGGCTATCCAAAAGTAAATGTTTGGTGAAATTGGCTCTAAGACAAATACTCTGCGTTAAAATCCTCTACAAAACGTCTATGGTCTACTAAGAATTTTTAAAGTTTCGTCGATCTGTGTAATTTGTTTTCCTATTTAGTGTGTAAGTTGTACAGATGTCTATGTACCTAAGTACAAATGTTAGAAATATATTATATTGTGTACATTTTAATGATTGTTATTTTGAAATTGGAATCTGCTGGAATATGAGTGACACTTCGTTTTACGAGACAACAGCTTATTTTGACGATGAATTAAAAAGTGTGTTTCGCTATGAAGTGAATAAGATAGATTAAAACTCTCTAAGTTTTTTAGGTTCTAGCTACATTGTAGCTCATTTAGAAACTTTAGATTGACATGAAACTATCAAATCCGAAGTTATAATACTGAAAGTATTATCAGAGAGTAGAATGGTTTACATCGCCTCTGTGGTCTAGCAGTCCAGCTTCGGACTTGACTTCTTGTGGTCCTTGGTTCGACATCGGGTCGGGCAACGAAAATATTAGAAATTGCGTATATTAAATTTTCTAATAAAAATAACCTTGCCCGGGAATGGGTATGTGCCGGGAGCCGATAGGCTTGCCACCATTGTGGGACTTAGGCCCGGTTCCCACTTTGCCGAACTGGCTAATCTCCCGGTCCGGTAAATCTGCCGGAAGGGCTAGTGGCTGTACAATTTATATGAAGCTATTCACATTATCCCGGGTCCGGCATTTTTGCCGAGCCCGGCATTTTTACCGAGCGTTTTGTCACTACGGATTGCCGGTAGAACGACCGGCCCGGAGTAATGTGAAGAGTTTGTGGCGGTATCTGTCCCCCGCTCGTGCTCCCCTCGCCCGCCCGTGTTCCACTCACGTCATTCGGCTCGCATTTTCTGGTAAAAGTAGACGTTTAGCATGGATATTCAAGCAGAAACTTTAATTACGCTTGTGCAAGAGAGAATTGTTCTGTGGGATAAGACCGAAGACGTTTATAAAGAAAAAACATTAAAGTTAGCAGCATGGCGTGAAGTATGTTTAATACTGAAACCAAACTTCGATGAACTGGATGAAAAAGAAAGAAAACAGTACGGTGAGTTTTTAATGTTTGATTGATAAAATGTAAATGCATTGATAAATTTTATTTTATAGCCGCTGCCTGCCACGGAACGGAACCAATATCCAAAACAAAATAATTAGTAAATGATGTCCGTATAGCATTAGGGCCACCTCGACTCGACACATTCCGATTCATCTTTTCTTGTTCTTGTCTATGTTCTATATTTTGGTAACTTTCAAAATTTATACCATCTTTTTCTCTTACGAAATTATGTAAGACTGTACAAGCTTTAATTACTTGAATTGCTGTGTCTACGTTCAGATCAATAGCTCGATGAATTATTCACCACTTATTTGCCAGAATACCAAAAGCGCACTCAACATATCTTCTTGCTCGACTTAGTCTATAGTTAAAAATATTTTTAACAGTATTAAAATGTGTACCTCCATATGGACGTAGGAGATTAGGTGTTAAAGCAAAGCCTTTATCGCCTACAAGTATAAACGGTAATTCTTCGTGCAAGTTTTCATGAAGCTGTCTAGGCTTTGGTATATTTAAAGTACCATTATTGATCTTTTGCCAAAATGTACTATCCTTTAATATAGGAGAATCGCATTCCTTGCCATACGAGCCCACACTAATAAAAATAAATCGGTACTCTAAATCGACAACTGCCATTAATACAAAAGAATAATACTCCTTGTAATTAAAGAACATAGAACCACTCTTGGCTGGTTTCAAAATTCTGATATGTTTGCCATCTACTGCTTCAAGACAGTGAGGAAAGTTGGCTTTTCTTTCGAATCCTGAAGCGATGTCCTCCCATCCTCTCTCAGTATCAGGCAGCTTAAGGAAATCTGTCTTTAGGTTTTCCCAAATGACGTGGGTCATTTGTTTTATTAGTTTACTTATTGTCGAAACGCCTACTTTGTATGAGTAATTATTTCTTTGAATGAACATCCTGAAGCTAAATATCTGAAAAATAAAGTATTTTTTGTTAATACATTATTACTTTATACGTCATGATATGTTTTTATTGATTTCAGGAAAACAGGTTTCAACTAAATGGAATAATATACGAGATTCGTGGCTTAAGACAGTAAAGAAACAAAAAGATGAGTCTAAATCTGGATCTTCGGCCAAAAAAACACGAAACTATTTATATCACGAGCAATTAATGTTTTTGAAAATAGTCTCCGAACCTCGACCACCACATGAGTCATTTCAAAAAAAGCAAGAACCCAGACTGAAGTAGGCATGGAATCAGATTTTCGTTCACCTTTAATTAAAGATAAAAGAAAAATTGATAAGAGGTAAATGACAGGATGGTAAAGTTTTTGGATTCCAGAATAAACCCAGAAAAGGAAAACCATCATCTGTCTTTCTTCAAAGGCATTATACCAATCTTGGATACTTTAACTATCGAAGTTGCAAAAAATTAAAAGTAGGAATTGTAAGAGACCAAATTACGGACATTGGCGTGATTCATATTATCAGATGACCGAACCAGATCAGTATTCTGGATACTACACACATAATAGCGTTAATCAACAGGCAACACATACGCAAGATCAACACCACCCTGGATACTCGACGCAATATAATAGTAGCAATCTACAGCCAACAACATCTATACCATCAACTTCATCTCAGACATCGAATCCGATTCCAGCTTCGCCATCAGCATTTAGTAATCATTCCATACATTCCCAAGACTCGGATTACTTAGATTTTGAAGGGATTTAAGTTTGAGTACAAATAAATACTTAAATAAATTATTTGCATTTTTAATTCATAATGATTACCAAATACATACACCCTCCCACACACACACATTACATATATTCACATTCATCAAACAAACATACACAGCAAACATTCATTCATTCAGTCTTAAGTAGGTACCTACGTCAAAACTATTATTACGCAATCTAGTGCATAAAATAATCTTACCTTAGACATATAGCTAATCTTTGTTCTGGGCAAATACATTCTCTGAAACTTGTATCTCGTACTCTTATGTCTAGTCGTCCCAGTAAATCGTCAAAAGTGGTTGCTGTCATTCGAAAATAACTGAAGAACTTTGATTCGTCTCTTCTAAGTTCACCCATTAATGTTTATAATGTTCCAAGTGAAAATCTTTCCCGTAAAATAGGGTGTACCCAATGTTTTCTTTTATTTTACCTTCTATTAAGATACCACCACAACACAATTTCGTCGTCCATTGTGCGCGCAGGTCCAAATTCGACTGAGGTGTCTGAATTTCTTCCGGGATCCGATGTAATGTGAACGCTCTGTCCGGTGTCCGGTTTCCGGCAGATCGGCCGGTCCGGCGTAGTGGGAACCCTGCCTTAGTGTCTTCGGCTAGTCGTGGCTTGCCTGGTTCCGCCTCTATTTCCAGGATATGGGCGTGAAGATACTGTGGTTTACATGACGAGTAATGAACGTTGACGAACCTAGGATAGGCTGCAGGAATGATGGCACTTGGCACTCTATACTCTCGTGAGGATATGCGTGTGTGTATTAAAAAACAAATTAAAGCGGAATATAATTTATTCTTAAATTATAATAAAAAAAATCTTTCATAACAAAGTCATCTAGGTAATTGCATTACTTATTGCACGGACAAACAAAAAAAAAACATTCATTAAATGCATATTTTGTGTAATCATTTAAATGTAGGAATTTGTACCACGCAATCTTAATAAATCCTACAGGATGTATCAAATAAACATAATTCAGCTTTCAACAAACCCTTAACGACATTTGTCTATCTTAAAAAGAACTTGTTTAATAAAATCTTGTCAACTGAAATCTAACTAAGCCATAAATCGCTCCAACTAAAACCTTGGCAACCTAATAACTGAAAAATGAAAGAGACCAAAGCTGTTTGGCTACAGGTCGACAATAGTTATTTTTTTAAACTTTCACTGACAATTTTACAAGAACCTTATGGAAAATTAAAATCCTTGTAGTACTCTTTACTTGATTATGTCCTATGTGTTAATCCAAGTTACCCTCTATGTGTGTGTCAAATTTCATGAAAGTCGGTTCATCAGATTTTGCGTGAAAGAATAACAAACAAACATACACACTTTATATATTAATAGGCATTTCTAATATGAATAGGAAATCATATTACATTTCTTTCTTTAGTTTTTACCACTAGCGTTAGCATTTGCCAATAGTGAAGTCGAAATTCACGTCAAGTTACCTAATTTAACAAAATTGGGTTTAAATTATTCAAGATTAGTCATAAGTTGCCAAAGAAATTCATGTCAGGATATTGAGTAAAGCGATGATTTCATTACTCATGCAAATTTAATGAGATTTGGCTGCAATGTGAAAATATATGATACACTAATTTCTTCATGATGCACTTTCACCAAAGAAAATTATACAAAATGGCACCAAAATTAACTAATTTCACTCAAAATAAACAAGAAATTCATTAATTATGAAAAAAAAAAACTACGTTCTCGAATCTTTTATCTCGATGTCGCCAAAACTCCAACTTGGTCGCATTTAAACTCGTGTACTTTAAGGACATTAAAATTTAGATATAATTTTAACCTGCGACCTTCGTCTAACAACAATGAACTATTGTTATTATTGAATTTTAAATTCCTCTGTTCTTGATTTTTTAAATAAAGAATTTTATATCATACCATTGTGAGTTCACTTGAGATGAAATTCACAATTACAATGGTTATAAACATTTACTAATAAGATATTTGAATTTTAGCAGTTTTGAGGTTCAGCAGTAGTTTCGTTTGTTTTAATAATGAACTCATTATCTAAGAATGTTACGTTTTATTGAACGAGATATACTTTGCTCTAGTCTAATGCCTGATATGAAAGTGATAGAGACAGAACTCACGGAGCGATTTTTACCCGCGCCCGCGGCGGTCGCGGTTTTGCGATTTTATTTCAAAACTCACGAGACGGCTAATTTTTGCAGTCCCGCAGCCGCCGCGGTTGAAATTATCGCCCGCAAATTTGGCGGTTGATTAATTATCGCGCGGCCGGCGGTTGTGATTAAATAATCAGTACAAAATGATCGCCCGCCAAGCGATCGCAGGGCGCGCGGTCACAACCCGCACGATTAACGGGCAGACGACCGCTCGCGGGAACCGCAAACAACCGCAGGCGCTGCGGGTGAAAATGTACATTCTACGGAATCTGCAGGCCCGCAACCGCCGCGGGCGTAGGTAAAAACCGCGCCGTGAGTTACACGAGAAACACTACAAATTCTGTCCAAAGGTCACGTGTGTGAAGGTAAGTTTTACACAGTTCAAATAATCTCTATCTAATAATCGTGCAAAACCGTCAGTGATCGTTATAAGCATTTGGCCAAGAAAGGCACTTATAATTAAGTACAAACATTAATACTGTTCTATAGTTAATTTCTTATATCATTTATAAATTTTAACAATTTCAAATATCTGGAATGTCACATTATATAATTTTTAAGACTAGATTATTTAAATGCAAACAAATTCAATTAACTACAATAATTTGACTTGAAAATAGTTAAAACTAAAAAATATATATAAAGTATATAACTCAGAAAAGTAAAGAGTTTAAAAATGGGATATATATGTAGTGTTGGAAACCAAGCACAAATGCTATCACAACATAACAATATATACTGTGGTTTAAACGTAAGGGGAGAAAGCCAATGGGTTTGTTACTGCCCTACATTATCAATACAACCATATTAATCAGAACATTTGATATTAACACACATAATATAGCCTTCCACAAACACAAGTGTAATATATAAAATTTAATACGGATTTTCCACTAAGCGCTGATGATTGATTATAGAAAGTGGCAATAAAACTTTCTTTGTTATGGTTTTAAGGAAATTTTCTTAATATATCTCGTATGAGATTAGCACTTCTGATGATTATCTTACATGTCACGGTGTTTAGTCGTACTCGTCCAATATGGCTGGACTGATCTTATTAAAAATTTTCATATACCTACATATATTTGGTAGTTAGTAAATTTCACACTGCTAGGTATAAGTAGGTGTGAAAAATTCTGTATATGTTAGTTGGTATATGTATGGTATGGCAGACCACAGATCACCTTTTGCTGGGCGAGCCAGTTTTGTATTTATCTAACAATAGATACTGAGACACGGTAATATTAAACACTCTAGAGGAATTGGTACTGAACTAGAGTTAGCGCTTTTACTATATTGTAATATTCTCAATCAGTAACACTAAATGTACGTTCAATTTGTGAGTCTAGTGAAAGTATACTGGAATATTATCACGATTTCCTCTTCCTCTATATCTCTTTGCTTTTATTGCAGGTATAAACAATAACGTTAAAAACGTATATATTTTAAAAACAAAACGGACAAAATAAATATAATTAAAACATTGCCTAAAAAGAAAATTTATATATATTAGTCGTTCATAGGAGTATTATGTTTTTTACACTAAATTAAAAATAAAAATTGAACAACAAATGTTACAACGGAAATGTATAGATAGTATTTATATAAAAAAAGTTTTCTTTTAGATTACATACCTAATAAAACGATATTTCTAATTAACGACACAATATAAAAAGTATTTTCAAGATGTCGCATAAAGTACCTACCTCCAAAACTGAAATTTAGGTACGCAATTACTCCTTCTATTACAATAAACATGAAAAAAAAAGATTACATATGAAACTCATATAAAATATTCGATGCCATATTTACCGCACCGCCATGGAATGTGACATAATTTGGAGTAGCAACAAGACGAAATAAGGGACCTCCTCATCCGTCGCAGATGACATTGTGCTGATTTTCACTCCTTATTTATATAATTCAGACCCATGACTAACATAATAAATGACAAGCTGTATAAGGTGACGGACTTGCCATATAAACAGCCCGAAGCCATGCAGCCAAAGTCATAGCCGATATTTCCGATTTCTCTTTGTCAACCCTAGGCTCGAATATTAAGCGTCTTTTGTATTTCAAGCGGGTCGCATTAAGTAAGTGATACCAATCTCAGCGAGTAGTTGCGCTCAACTTTTTTTAACTTTCCTTTGTGTTAGTATCAGAGTATTTGGTACCATAATTGGCCAACCCAAATCTGGTAGCTCTAGGCCCTGGCATATTGGCTTTGGCAATTCCGTCACTGGTTGCATGTAAGCTGTATTATTCTCTTCTAGGTTACATATTTGTCTTTTACAATTTATTAACACTAAATACAGTCTAGTGGTAAGCTCTTGACTTCACCCATCTCTGAACACATTTCGTCATTGCAGTTGTATGTGATGACAAACTTCAAGTTCACTTCTTGTATTGTGGTTGGCCTCGCTATTAACATGACTTGTGTTAGGGCTGGCGGAGGCAGGAAAGGGTTGTACGGTGGGAGTGAAGTACCCGATGGCGTGAGGAGACGAACCTTGCAGCCCTGGAAATATTTATTTGTTCACATAATATGAACTATGTAGTTTTGGGACCATTGTGAAACAAGGAGGTCGTAGTTTTTTAGTAATTTCAGGTGTCATGTCAATTAAGGTGGCATTTTGTTTTGTTAAAGTGCAAAAGAGTTTATAAAGAAATTAGTATATCATATACCTAATTCCTCGTTGCCACCAAATCTCACTCAATAAGCTTCTTAAGTAAGGGGGGCACCTCCTTACTCAAGATCATGACATGATATTTTATAATGACTTAATTAAGGCTATATTTTAAGAAAGTGAAGAAGTGAATTGAAGCAAATAAGAAAAAGAGTTTACTAATACGGAAAATGTGGCAGTATAGCCTACTAGTCTTGCCCTCTCCCAGAAAGGGACAAATTATACATTATACAATATGTTTAAATAAATACAAGAAATGGAATATTTTGTGTACATAATTGCGAACATTGAGACAATAGGTCTCTAAAAATACAAATATAATAAAAGTGTGAAAAATCTGTTATTCTAGTAATGTTGCTAAAATACTTTTTACAGTAATGTAAATGTGATGACCCCATCAATCACCCCACCTGTTTAGTAATTTAGGTTATTTGATTATTGCTAAAGTACAGTCCGTCTTCTTTTATAAATATGGCTTTCGATCGTTTTTCACGACTACTTTGCCAATGTCAAGTTAGTTAATTCTTATACAATATACAGTCATTAGTCACTATGTACAGTCATGTCAGGTCAGGGTCTTTCGTAAAGCGGTGGCTTGGTTACTCAAGCTCATCTAGTGAGCTTGGACGGCAGCGAGGAAATAGACGATACACTAATTTCTTCATGATTATTTCATTTGTGCACTTTTCACAATTTCACTAAATATAAACACGAAATTCAATAATAATGAAAAAATTACGACCTCCCTCATTCACGATGGCGCCAAAACTCCCCAAACAGTCCGTTTTACTGGCTGGCTAAATAAAGGTGAAATATAATATAAATATACCTTAGGAACAACAGTTTGAAATTTATAATCTTCAATTGGTGATGTGTTTTTGCTTGTGGTTGATATCACAATGACGTTTACATCTGATCTCGGTTTGTCTTTACAAAAATGTAAAACAACAGTCACTCCCTCTTCTTCTTCAAACGCTGTAAGCGGTGGCAATTTACTTGGGTGAACACTCTCTAAAGTAACATTTATATCTGTCAGAGCTTTCACTTCACTATTTTTATGTTTGTCTTTTTGTTCAGTCATTTCTTTTACCTTATTTTCTATTTTCGTTTTACAATTAACGGTTTTGGCATTATTTGGCAAACCTAAATCCAATATATTATTAAATGCATCTGAATTATTATTATTTACACCATTTTGAGTCCCATTTGGTAGATCTGAACTAATGTCAACCATAACATCATCATTTAGAGAAGTAGGCTGTGAGGAATGTGCCACAGATGCAGGCCTCGTATCCTCCGATTGCTTTTTTGTAAAAAAGTCAAGGTCAAGTAAAGCACTATCACTTTGTAGATGTTGCTCATGCGATTGTGAATTCTTTTCTAATGCATTCATTGGTATTTTCTTTACATGTTTACTAAAAAAAAAACAAAAACATATTAAAAAACATGATATAATATAGTGTACAGTATGTTGCCACATAGGTGAACTTATTTCCACCAAAATATGGGGAGTTGAGTTATCAAATTTTTGATATAATCAAATTTTAGTTAGCATAGATATGTCGATTACTAACTGAAATATCTATTTTAAGCAACTTATATTTAAAAGTGTAGTAAACAAAGAACTAAGGTCATCTGCCGCGGTCAAAAGCAATTATATGGAATATTAATAAAAGTAAATTGAAAAAGAAACACTTTTAGAAACTTTTCAGCCATTGTCGGCAAGCTCGACCTGCTTCAGGAGTCGTAATAAATTGAGAGGTAATTGATGGAACCTACTCCATCGAGAATCAACATTAACCTTGTATCTTTTTAAGTTGGCAGCATAGCGGGTTATGCCCGCTTAAAGGTAATCAAATGCAACCTACCTTAAATCGTTTTTTATTTGTCAAGGAATTAAGATATAACGTTAACACTATCAGCAAAGCATAACATTATTGTACCCATAATTTTGAAGAACAAGGACGTATGGCTATAGGCCGGTAGTTAAATTAATTGAAGAACAATTGTTGCTTGGAGAATTCGAAAATACTATAATTCCATATAAAAATCCATCAACATTAAAAATACATCAAGTTTTATGTTGGAGAATGTTGAAAAGGTCGGTATTTTCTGTTTTACACTATAGATATATCAATATTTTGGGCACCCCTAGTAATCTGCAACGTCGCACACGAACACGACCAGCTGAGACAGTGGCGCGTGACGTTACCGTATTGAACTGATTTCACACAGACAACGGACTACGGAGTAGATAGGTATCTTCGCAAAATAAGGCGGTAAGTATAAATGATTTTTGGTACAGAAAATTAAAAATTTTAAGATAATTTATATTTATTTTGTAAGAATTTTTTTAATCAGTAACTCTGATTAAGATGATGTTTTTTTCATTGCTAGCCACTAGTATGTGTGTTCAATAAATTTTACCAACAAAGCTCGACATTGTGTTGTGTTGGAAACATATTTTTACATATATTACTTACACATTAAAACTTTCAATACGCCTGGAATTTTCTGGTAGTGCCTGTATAAGTAGCTGTTCCCCTAATGAGTCAAGTTCATTCCAACCTTCAGCTTTTTTGTTTTTATCATCTAATAACTCTATATCATCTGCAAAATTAATTACTCAAATTAGTCTTAAAGCAACTAACGACAAAACATGTCTATTCAGTTAATAAAATATATGAACGCACAAGATACTTTTTTTTTGATACCTGAAGAGCTTGACAGAGGTACAACCAGGGCACCTATTACTAAGACTAAGTCCTACAATGTGATATGTGGCAAACCTACTGCCAACTGAGAACATTGGATTTCATTCCGGGATTGGATGATTAAGCAACATTGTTATTTTTTAAACTGATAAAAACACATTTTCTTTTTATTCATTTGAATCCG
Source organism: Calephelis virginiensis (assembly GCA_002245475.1). Lineage (NCBI taxonomy): Eukaryota > Metazoa > Arthropoda > Insecta > Lepidoptera > Riodinidae > Calephelis > Calephelis virginiensis. Next base: position 36,905 of record NJDC01002777.1, on the reverse strand, counting down.
GCGATCGAACTCGGGACCTCATGAAGTCAAATCCAACAATCGGTCTGTTGGATTACAGAGGCGATAAACAATTTAACATAATTTATAAATTACTAACAAATTTAAAATAATGTAATATAAATTTAACCAACTTTTTTTTCATGATAATGGAAGGCAAACAAGCAGACGGACTTACTGATGGTAAGTAATTCACGCCGCCTAGAGACACCAAAAATTGGTAATGACGCGTTGCCAACTTGGGATCAGGATGTTGGGCCTCGAGCAAAACTAAGTTTCCCGATTATCGATTATCCTCCGAACCGGAATAGATCAACGGCAAGCACTGACGTTATGGTGGTATAAGTAAGGCGTTGGTACCAATCCGGGCGAGTCGCTGAGAAACACTAAAACCTAGTAAACTATTATTATTTCTAAAAAAATTACCATTTGTCATTAAACTAACTGGTTTTATAGGATCAACTATACTTTTTGTAACTGTTTCACTTGAAAATATGTCACCAAGATCATTGATAGTAGAAATGCTTGATTTGGCTATTACTTTCCCCGTAGTTTCTCTATTAAAATCAACTCCAGCAAAGTCCAATAATGTAGTGTTTGTTGGTTCATTGTCACTTGATTTACTTGTTTTTTTCAACATAAATACATTATACTTTCCAAAAACTTCGTCTAATACATCACTTGCATGTAAAATGTCACCTGTAAAAAGTTGTATTAACATTTTAAGCTTCAAATATTTTATTATAGTAATATTATTAAATTTTTAACTAATACTTTTTTGTGTAATGCAAATATGAGAGATACATTAGATCTTAAATATGTCATAATATGTAATGATACTTGTTTTTGTATAACAATTTCTATAAGAGCCCTTGAACTTGATGTTTTAACAAAAGGATTATTAGTCAACAGGACTTATTTAAATATAATGTCAAAAACTATCCCATTCTAGATATCACAGATTTCAACTAAAGTTTCCCTATCTTATGGCTGGGCTGTCAGGCCTTATGCATTATGACCGCCTGTCTGATAACTCCACCATCAACCATTGATGAAGTTCCAATTGAATGGGTGATAATTTGTTTCAATGTATCTGTATCCTTGGCTAATAAACTCATAATGCAAATAAAATAAAATGCATCGTTTGGTGTTAGATCAATTTATATGATTTAATAATTTTCCTGTTTACATGTGTGAGGCTCTCCGTTTGGACCACCGACAAGTGCTAACGTGTACTTAACTTTTATAAAAATACAGAATAATTTTACAAATAATTCGTCAAAATAAGTCAGTGATAAAAATAGGAGTGCATAAGAGTGCAAGAATATTTGGATGTCAACTATATGGAACATTCATAAGCTCCTAGTACTTCGTGGCCCGAATAAGCCACTCCCATCAGGTGTGCCATTTTTATTTTTGTAAAAAACTCCGCCTACTTCTATTGTTCGCACTAAGCGCGTACGCATTGAATTTACGCCATACTGCCGTTTGGATACGTCACAAAGGAAGAAGCCATATTTGAATTTGTAAAGCTAGTGCCACACTGGTACTAATAACATAAACATATATTTTTTTTTGTTTTTGTTATAACAATTTTTGCTCGAAAAAAAAATGAACAGCTCGCTGTCTGAATCGGAGTTAAATTTAATTGCCCAAACTGATAAAACTCCACCAAATTTTTTGTCACTACGACCAAAACGGAAACGCAATGAAGATGATTATGATATTGATCGATTTGAAGAATTCCGTGACGAAATGAGGAACTTAATTAAATCAATGTTTCAAGCTCAACAATCAGAAATAAAAAAATAAACACAACTTTAATAGAAATAAAAACTACAAATACAAACATAGAGAGCACCATATCTTTTTTAGCTTCACAAAATGAAGAATTGAAAAAAAAGTTTGTAATGCTTGAGGAACAATGTAAAAAACATAAGGAAGACATTGTTATTTTAGAGGATAAGATTGAAAACCTGCAAAGGGAAAATCGTAAGTCAATAAAAAATGTGCCGGTATTACAAGACGAAACTAGAGAGAGCTTGATCGGAATGGTTTTAACCTTATCTAAAAACACAGGATGCAATGTAAATAATAAAGACATAAAAGATATCTATAGGGTCAAAAGGAAAGGTAAATCCAAAGAAAACTCTCCTGTTATTGTTGAAGTCTCGTCACCAATACTTAAAGCAGATTTTATTAAAAGCTGTAAAAAAATAATATAAATCACAGCGAAAAGCTATGCGCAAAACATCTTGGCTATAAGAAGAAAGAAGATACGCCCATCTTTGTTTCAGAACAATTGACTACAAAAGGTGCTAGATCGTTCTTCCTAGCTCGAGACTTAGCTAAATCCAGAAGCTACAAATATTGTTGGACATCTTTCGGTCGTGTTTATGTAAGAGAAAATGACAATTCCCCGGTTATCACTATTACTAAATCACAGATACACAGCCTTCAACAAGAAAGATGACTATCTGCCGGATGCTTTCTTCAGCTTAGTTCATTATTTATGTTTACTTAATATTTATGTTAAACTTGCTTCAATGCTACACATTATGCTAATTACACTGATAAAAACCCTAGAATAAGTATAACACAATCGCTTACATTAACACTTTATTACCAACACGCATACATCTACTTACACACATGTTTTCACTCATATCTCATTCATAAGGCTTCTAAAAAAAACTACATTAATAAATATAACTTTAAAACTAACATTATTATAAAAAACACGTATCAAATTTCAAAAGAGTTAGATCTGTTCGATATAAATGCAGTCATTATTATAAAATTTAATAATGGATAGCTCACTGATAAATATGGAAGAAACAGACAATATAGAAATTGCTTACTCGGAAACTTGTGATATTAACGAATATTTTAAAAAGACACAACCTATATTAAACACAGATTTTACTATAATCTCCCAAAACATACGCAGCATTTATAAAAACTTTGAAGACTTATCAATAGCTTTAACACAGTTTAAACCTCAAGCTGATTTAATAGTATTAACTGAATGTAGACTTGATCCTAATAAACCTATACCACAGTTAAATAACTACACATCATTCCACACAACATATCATTTGAACCAGTGTGATGGAGTCGTAGTATACATTAAAAACATGCACAAAAGCATTGTTCAGGAAATTAATTTGACACATGCATCTTGTCTTCAAGTTAAAATTCTAAATCTTATAATTCTTAATGTATATCGCTCACCTAGTAACAGCAATGCAGAACATTTTATCAATTCCTTAAATAATCACCTAGACACAATAAAGTCACACAAAAACATAATTCTGGTTGGTGATATTAACATTAACATATTAAATAAAATAACTGAACGTTTAAATGAGCGTCACAACGGGTTACTGTATTTGAATATGCTTGCAGTGCATGGTCTTCTACCAGGACACAGATTTCCAACAAGGGGACCGAACAGTCTCGACCATTTCATGTTAAAATTAGAAAAATCATCTGTTTCTTGTTCAATTGTAATTTTTAACACAACTATCACGGATCATAACTTAACACTCCTAAAAATAGAAGACAATACTGTTAAAAACACGAAACCTAGATTTGTTGAAAAGACAAAGACTGATCTGGAAAAAGCACTAAATGACTTAAAATATAGCAACATTAACAATTACTGATGTCTAATGACCCGAAATATATAACTAATGAAATCATTGCTAAAATTCAAAAATGTTTAGTCGAAAACACATACACTAAAACAATTCCCTGTAGAGATCAAATAATCAAACCTTGGATCACTCCAGGTATCTTGAGATGCATTCGAAATAGAAACAGTATGCAAAGTAAATTACGTAAAGATCCACAAAATGAAATTTTGAACATTACATATAGGAGATATCGTAACCACTGCAATAGCTTAATTAAAAAATTAAAACTTAATTACGAAAAAGAACTACTTATATTAAATAAAAATAACCCCCGACATTTATGGAAAACAATTAACAACATCACAAACCGAACTAAAATGAAGACAGAAAATATAGATCTTTTAAACTCACATAGCTCCCCTGCAGATTCTGTTAACTTTGTCAATAATTACTTTGCTAATATTGGAAAAGATTTAGCAGATAATATTTTAAAAACTCAGAATACATCACCTAGCCAACAAATACCATTAACAGAAATAAGCCACAGCTCATCTTTTGTCTTATTCGAGACTAATAATAATGAAGTATATTCTACACTTTTGAGTCTGAAATCAGATAGTTCTCCGGGATGGGACAATATATCAACCAAATTTTTAAAACTATCTAATGAGACCATAGTTCCTCTAATTACTCCCCTGACAAACTTATGTTTCAGTCAAGGTATCTTCCCGTCTGCTCTAAAACAGGCTATAATCACTCCGATTTACAAGAGTGGGGACAGAAGCAATGTTTCAAATTACAGGCCTATACTCTGTGCTTACCGCTTTGTCTAAAATTCTTGAGAAACTTATCAATAA
>NJDC01002777.1:0-21855 GCA_002245475.1 Calephelis virginiensis | reverse complement strand
AAAAAACTAACAAAACGCAGTTCTAAATATTCTTATGTCAAAGTTGTATTTACCTATGAAATGTGTATTTATTAGGATTGTTACGTTTTGTAACATCACAAGCGCTTACTGAATACGACATCGTAATTGCCTTTATATTTTATTCTAGTTAAATAGTAAGATTCCTACCATTATTATAGAATGTTCCTACCATTTCGATACATTGATAGCGGTTCGAAAGTGAGTACCGGTACTTCGTATACCCGTACCGACCCAATATCGGTATCTAACAAGTACCGGTACTATTACCGATAAAAACCGGTATCAAATTAAGGTACCCTTTAAATACAAGTGCGACGTTGCCAATTTTCCTTTTTAGGTATCGATATTATTTTAAATTCTCATTAATGAAGAGAGATATTTTCGATTGAAGAAAAAATAATAAGTAATATGTTTTCTAGTTCCGATATTATTTAAACAGTACCGGTACCAAACCCTTAAATCAATAGTACCGGTATTAATTCTGGTACCGGTACACACAGTACAAATAACGCCTTGGTATCGGTATTGCTTCAAGGTCATTAATACCGGTTCCTAAAAATACCGGAATTTCAAGCCCTGGTCTCAAGTCATATAAAAAGTTGTACTTTCTTATCTGTTTGGCGGGATAATAATGCCACTTATATCATTTTAACGGCTACCTTACGCTCTAACCGGAACATGATAATGAATAACATTGCTGTTTCGGCCGACAAAGACAAAGATGGTGACCCTAAAAGACAGGCTTCGCGTACAAATCTACCATCTATTAGTCACTATGCTAGTGACACATAAAGCCAATATTTCACGAATATAATGTCTTAATAGTCATATAACATAAAATTTGATATTGTGTATATCATAATAGATGAGGGTAGAGAAAATATGCTAATTTACTTATAGTTTGTTAATTTATCGATATCGATAACGTACGTGACCTTTTTAACAACCCTTTCTTTAACTCATACATAAACAACTTACTCACACTCCACGCATATTTTTTTTGGTTTCGCTTTTTAACTGACTTTGTTTATCTAGTACATACTAAATCTATGATACTAACAATATGTAACATATTTTATCGATATGCCTTTTATTTTATGAAATATGACATTGTAACCGATTATATCGCATTTTATAATTGCACGTCACATCGCGGCTATGCAACTCAACGTCTCAAGGTCACATATTTTTGCAGTTGAGAGTAATATCCGTACTTGAATATATTAGGTCCTTACATCTGTAATTGGCGTTTTGTAGGGCAGAAACATAAGTCGAATATTTTTAATGTAATATATTTATTTAATCAAAGTATGAACCATTGTTTCCTATGCACATTTGCCATCTCATAGATTATTCATTGATTTCTCTACTAAAAACCATTCAAACGAAAATCAATAAAATCATTGGACGTGGTTTGGACTGGCCCATCCCAATTGAATTTTTCGAAAAAAATAATAACCTGTTGAAGTTTGGTTCAGGTGCATGTTTTTTACATTCCAATTGATGCTCTTCTAAATGAGAAGCCGTCTGTTTTGCAGTATGTGGTCTAGCATTGTCATGAAACAGCAGTGTAACAACAGTGTACACAGGTAAAACAGGTAATTGTCAATAAGATCACTTGTGATACAGTGATGTGCAGCAACTTCGGATTCGGAGAGTAGGGAAGCCAGTAGATTTGCACAATAGGCCTTACATTCCGACCATAGGTCAGCAACGCACCAGTAACATGAATGGTGTCTATAGGCCAAGATTATCTGTTACCATTAAGAGAACCGTTTGCTTGTTTGCTGACTACTCATATGAAAAAGAGTAACTATCCCGAGGTCAACTCAAAAGTACACAGTGTAAGAAGTTTTTAATTGTTTCTGTCAGTGCTTAAATTTATCAATAAAATACATAAATACCTACATACAATACCGGTACAAGATCGGTATCCTATTCGGGATAAATAAATATAAATATCGATAAAATAGATTTGCACATTAGTCCATCACTAGCTGTATGCAAACGAAAGTAAAAGCTTGAAAATCACATGTGTAAGAAAGGGATATAAACTCGCACCTAATAATAACTGACCAGTATATGATGAACACCGATAAACATCAAATAATTCAAAGGTTATTATTTTGTTAAATGTTATTATTTTTAATTAACCTACGGAAAGTTGCACCATGTTTTCGGTAATTTGAAGTGCGGCTATCTTTACCGTACCTATCAATTAATTAAACAGTCATTTTATATATATTTTTTTAATTTTATAAAATAACGCGACAATGTTTACAGGTCACAAACCTGGTCGATACCAAAGAGTAAAGTAACTGTCCATGTCGATACTGTTCATATCTTTTTAAGTAATAAGCTACATTAGAACAATTATACTTATGTGTTGACAGAACCGTGTTGCCTTATGTGCGGCGTCTATTGGGATGTATGGTCAATGTAATTAGTCATCCGTCATGTGGTTCGTCATATGTCATCAGTAAGTCATGTCAGGCTCTTGGGTAAAGCGGTGGCCTTTTTACACAAGCTCATGTAATGAGATTTGGCGCCAACGAGGAAATATACGATATGTTATTTTCTTCATGATTATTTCATTTGTGCACTTTCAATGAACAAAATTGTACAAAATGCCAAAAATAGACAAATTTTACTCAATATCAATACGAAATGCAATAATTATGAAAGAACTTCGATCATTTTTTCTCTCGATGGCACCAAAACTCGTAAAATTGTTAATAAATCGATTTTTATTCTGAAAATAGGTTCTTTGGAAACCGGTTTTTTAAGGTTTTATTATAACCGGTTTACAACTCTAGGATTGACACTTTAGGTATATTATTATACTGAATATGTGCACTTGACAGTTTGCTTGACAGATCTAAAATAGAAATAGGTGCTGAAAGTTTTCTGCACTCTGCAGTAATTTAATTACGTTACTAATATGTATATTTCAAGATTTACCAGGCTGGTCGTTCAATATAAAAAAAAATCAAAACATGACCAAATCATACAAAGACGTACAGCTACAACTACACCCAGTGGAGCAATACTTCCTGAACCTGAAAAGACTCCTTTTGGTCTATTGAGTATTGTAGGGGCAGTCATACCAGGTTTACTTATAGGAGCTGCTATTAGTAAGAATATTGCTAATTTCTTGGAAGAAAATGAACTGTTTGTACCCTCTGACGACGATGACGATGATGATTAAACAAACTACCTTGGAACATTAAAGTAAGCAACTATTGGCCTCAGAAAATAGTTCTATTGTAAATATGTCGACAGGTTTTGATTTATAAGAAAAAACATAGGTACTTTGTCATTTATTTATCTTACAAACAATGTTTAAAAGGTTCTTCATGATTTCTCAAGTATAATTGAAATGCTGTATGTAATGATTTATAATTAAGATTTGATAATTAAATTAAAGTCTTGATAAAAATCTTTACAAATAATTGAAATTACAAGTAGGTAAAATTATGATGTATTCAATCAGTGTCACAAATCTACACAAATTGTTTTATTAAATTAATGATATTTTTAGTTATCAAATGTATATCTTATCTTTACAGTGAATACCAAAAGAATTAAGTACTTATCTATTTTATTAAATATGATTGTGTTTTGTGTGTTTCATATTATATTTATTAATATTTGTTTTTAACTTGTTTTGTAAACTTGTTAATATTAATTTAATTTTTGTTAGTAAAATAAGTTAAATTTGTTATTAAACAATTTGATTCTTTTGGTTTCCACTGTTTTATATTAGGGAGCAGTATTTGACTGACTATAAGAAATAATCAGAACATTTTACATTTGTTATAAAAACATATAATTTCGTATTTGGAGTTAAGAATCATATTCACAACCCAATCTGCTTTGCTTCTTTATCTATTTGCAATATGCTACTTATAACACAATTTTGCACCACAGCGTAAAAAGGCTAACTAAGCTGGTTTATTGTGTTATTTATTATTATAAATAATTTTTGAACTACATATTAGCATTGTCAACATCTTTAGTGTTTGTAAATATGCTGCAGTGATCTTTTCTATTGTGTCATTTTGGTTTCTCTTGCTTTAAAAAAATATTTTCACGAAGCAATCTTTAATTTAATTTTACAGTACATAAGTTGAACTTCATGGCTATTCACAATTTGTGTGATATGACCAGGGATATTCATTTATTTATTGACATTCTCTACCAGTCTCAATAGAGATGTATTATGAAGGTGCAATTTAAAGCTAGGTGAAGTTGTAACAATCGGGAATGCAAGTGTAGGATACACATTCATACATATAAACGCTCGCAAACATACATACACTACATATATATTTTACACAGAATAAACGTACAGGTACGTAATTGTTATTTTCATTAATAGATAACAAACGTCGCTTCGCTGTGCCGTGACAATACATTCACGATGTACTCACCTGCATTCCATTGTCCTAGCACAGAGACGCACGCGCCGAATGAACCAGCTTGCGTCCGGCAGTCAGAGCTATCAACTCACGCGAGACGCATGCCGCTTCATTCTGGGCCGCGCCAAACGAATCGTTTTGTATTTCTCGTTTATAGTAATAGGAGTCATATTGTTAAAAGTAATTCTTTCTTAGCTTGTAAAAGTGAAAAGAAATACATATTTGTTTTATCCTTTACGTGTACGTGTTTTTGTTACCTTACGGAAACTAAATTACTCTTACCTCTTATTAAATACTTTAATTAAATATAATAATAATAAATATATACGTCGAGGTAAACGTGCAACATAAAGGTTTCGGTGCAGTGCCTACCTTCAAGGACCAAACTTACTGCGACCCGACTTAACCGCAATCGGCCGCAGACTTTATACAATATAAAGGTTTCGGTGCAGTGCCTACCTTATAGGACCGGACTTACCGCGGCCGGGATCGACAACAAAGGAGACACTAAACGTAGTACGGAGCCTAAACAAGTAATAATACTGTCATTAGCTTTCCAGATTCAGTATACAAAAACAATAGCAGAAAGATTGTGAGTATGGGAGCTTGTTACAGATTCAGTTGAACTAGTCATTACCTTAAACAACTATCTAGTAAACAATAATCTCATTGCAAATGTGCTTTATTTTTTAAGATAAAATGGTTAATAAATTTGATGACATGTAATGGTTTAGTCTTTTATTGAGAGTTAAAGATAGTTTCACAGCTGTACAAGATGCCTTGTTCATGCCAGCTTTTCACATCTCTACAAGTGGAAATCTAGTTGTGCAAGTCTACCTCTCCAGGTGGATCTGTAAAACTCACCCTTATAGCTGTAAAACCAGCCATAATCTTATGGAAGCCCAAGCTATTTATGATGGTAGATGTATTTTAATTTCCATTATTTAGGTATATACCTAACATGGATTTAAAAATTTAATGAAAAAACATATTTCCACAATTGTTTAATTGTTGACTTTTAATTGTCTTTGCAAATATTTATAAAGAATTACCACTGGTACATCAGTGAAGTATTACTTGTTTTCAACTTATGATAAGTAAAAATTGCAAAAGGTAAAAAGTAGTAGGAATCCTGTGTTGTGAAAATCAGAGAATAAATGTGATTAACAGTGCAAGACAAAACAGATATTTAAAATATAAATATTTTTCATTACAGTTTTAAACTTTATTATAAAAGGTTGGTATGTTTGATTCTAAAAAATTATTAATTATACTAGTATTTTCGAATGGATTAATGTTTCACTAAATTTATATACACATAAATATTTTCTATACAAAGAGTAACACATACAAAAAAATTCACACAAACCTGCCTCATTTATTATGTTTTGTAAACACTTGTCACAAAAATACAATAAATTTCATATTAATCAAATAATATTTTAGAATAGATATGTTTATATGTAGCAGTCTATCTTATTGAATAACAATTTACTTTTTATATATATTTTACTGATCCAGTTTTTGCTACTTGCACTGTTTAATCTGTCTTAATTAAAAATTTAGATTAAAGGATACCACTCATTTGGATAAACTGGCACAGAGGCGAATCGCAGCACAATAATCCACCTAGGTCGCTTTACTTTACATACTGGGCGGGCTGCATCACGGCGAATTTTACGCAGCACCCCGCTTTTCCCGATGCGGCTTGAGAAGAGTCACTTTCCACACTGGACGATTTTAAAATAAAGTTACCACTCTTCTTTTTTATTCTACTTTTTGGTACTGATTAACAAAGATCCGCTAATGCTATCCGGCCTGGCCCGTCTAATTGTGCTTTGCAATGTGATGTGATCCGACCACTCACGCTCAGTCCTGTCCAAATGTGCTCTACCCTTAAACATCTTTTAAATATTTTGGCATCTTTGCATATAAATCTGGTTAGCGGAAACATCACTGACTAGAAAAAAATAAAACCCACTGGAGGGGTAATACAACCATACAGTATGGCATATTTTATGGTTTATATAATGTACAATATATATAAGTGTATTGTTATTCTTTGTCTTGTTCTTTTTTATTTAAAGTAACACAATTATCAAATAATACGAATTGCAATTAAAAAATATAGGTACATTTTTTTTTTATTAAAAAATATAGGTACACAAAAATTGCCAAGATGATCCATCAAATTACAATGAAATAATACAGCAGTGTTGCATGTCAAAACCGAAACTCCAAGATGGTCTTCGAAAAAAAATGCTAAATTAATTACTACAAAATATTTAAATGCCAACCACATAAAGGTGCTTTTAGAAGTAAGAAATACAGGTATGACTTGATTAAATTCAATAAAACTTTTGAAAAACCAGTAAAATTCAGAAAAATGCGTAAAAATGCATTATAAAAAAGTTTTAAAAATCATTACATAAAAATATCTTAAACAAGTTTTATATTCCTAAGTTTAGACAAGGTTCAATATAAATTTTAGTCGTTGAATCTTAAAATGAGTGTTCTTAGTGTTTTAATCATTTCAAGTTTGGGATCTCTGTTATAATATATTATTAAAAATTACTTTCGGCCCGCGTCTTCGTCAGCGTAACATAGTTGCGTTTTTCATACAAACTTTATTCCCCTATTAGTCGTTTGAAGGTTAATTTTTGAAAAATAACTAGCCTATCCGAGTTCTAACTCGGATCTTGAGCATTATGCATTTCAAATTTCACCAAAATCGCTTCAACGGTTCAGCCGTAAAAGAGAAAAAGAGTTCAGACTTTCGTATTTATAATATTAGTATAGATTATTTTACAAACAAATTAGTACAAAATTAGCAGAAAATAAGGTGAATATAAAACATTGATGTTGAACAAAAATGTGCTTATATTTTGAATAAATAGATAAAACTGTGCGAATTTACAATGATGTGCGCCTACTACACCTAACTTCTTCATATTATGCTAATTTATGTGAAATATTTTTAAAATATACTCAAAATTTTAATACATTGCAAGATTAATTTAGGGACATTATATAAAGCCTACTAAATTATCTAAATTTCTTAGATTGTAACTAAGCATACAAATTTACATATAATTCGTTCTCTTCAGTAATCACATTAATTATTATTAAGCAGTCTTAATTTGTGTTGCATTATTAGATTGTTCACAGTTAGCATAACATCGATAATACTTTTTAACATACTGTTTGATGACACATGATTCATATTACATAAAAATAGAAAAAATGAAGGCTACGTAAGGGACAAGAATATAAAATACAATACCTTTTTTTTTCAATATCATTTTTAATTTCAGTAAATGCGCTTCACATATAACTAATTAAAATCTGTCAAAATCATACTACAACCTAAATATTTTATAAAATTTATTGCTTTTCTTTAGGACTTCAGTAACTAAAATTACTTTTCCCCTATTAACACTATTATCAATTTATGAACGGAGAGTTTATAACTATCTCTTTTAATAAGATTTCATAATAAATTAAAATCTGTCTTTTTGGTCACACAAATTAATAAATATTATAATACAATTCGTAACGAGATTAATTTATTCTGGAGGTCTCTTGTGATCTCCCCAGCCATGGAAGCACTTGGTGAATCTCTTGGACTCCTTGTCCTTGAGCGTGAGGAACAGTTTTCTAGGTCGTTCGGGTTGTACACTCTTCATGTGTTGTATGTATACCTTTGGAAAATGAAACTTTGAAATGTATACCTTTAGCAAGGTTTTTTTATGTTATAAGATTTGAACAAGCTTTACTTGTATCTGGGTCTATCACCCCAGCTACAGGACAGCCACGCACCTGTAACGCCTTTAGTGTCTACAAACGATGGTTGCCTGTTACCATCAAAAGAACAGTGCTCTTAATCACTGTTTTATCCTATGACAAGTGGGTCTCAATATTTTTTACACAAATTTATCTGACCCCAAATGAAGCAAATGATATGTTTGAGTTATGGGTGTGAGTTAACAATACTAATACATAGAATAGGAATACTTGAATTGATATTTGTATACATTTAATAAATATCTACATCTAAGTTCACCACACAAATGACTGAATCAGTGGGATATAGAACCCAAGCCTCCTGGTTGGCAGGTAAAGATAGGCGTCTCCGCTAATCTCTCGGCTTACCAGGCGGCGTGGGAGGGTTAAAAAACATCTGTCGCCTGGTGTTTACATATAAATATTTTGTCTATATACAGCGAAAATTTCATATACATATATGGGTCTAATATATGTGTTGAGTAATTATGTAATATGGGTAGAAATATACTATTAAATTAGAAAAAAACATCAATGGTCCTGTTTGTGTACTTTTTTTAGAATAGTCAGGATATAATATGCTACCAGCCCCGAATAAAGATTTTCATATCGCAAAACTATAACTAAATAACGTTTGAGAAAAATTTTTGATAAACTACTTCCGATTTCATTCGGCTGCCTGTTCAACTTGAGAATCATTGATTTGTGAACAATTTCTAATAGATACACATACATATCTTTACACCAAGTCCCTTACGGGGTAGGCAGAGAGTATCGACTATCGAGTGCCAAACCTCACGATTGTGACAAACCTGTCTGGCTTCCTTCACATTCATTACCCTTTTTAGGAGACTCTTGACCATCCTCGGATAATATCCGAGCGATCTGATTGTGGAATGTCAGCCTTGATCTACCCGGTAGGTACCATCTATCCACATTCGCTTTTTATATCTGCTTTGTCAATCTTATAATATAAAAAATCAATATGATATATTATATATGTACCTGTGCGGATTTGTAGGCGAGTTTGATTTCAACTTCCGAGCACTTGGCCCCGAGCCAGAGGAACACTTGCTCGCCATTATCCAGTATCATGATGTCGTCGTCTGCCAAATCATCCTACAACACGTATATATTCATAAGCCAGTTAACGCCCGCGGCTTCACTCGCGATTATTTTATGTGAGCTTCGAGTTTCTTTTGCGAAATATAGGGGATCTGCATACTCAGCAGCTGGTACGAGATGAGCTTTGATTTATGTGTCACTAGCACCGTTACCACTATGTGGTTAGTTTTGTATTTATTCGTCAGGATTAATCCTGCCGTCATGAGGTGCTAGCTGGCAGGCCAGTCAGCAAATTTACTAAATTACTTAACACGCACTTTTTCCAAAGGCGTCGTAGATTCGTTCGTCTTCGAACCATGGTTTAACATAGGCTTAAATTTTAAGTAGCCCTCATGTATATTTTTCATTATACTAGACAGCGAACGAGCACACGGCTTTTTGATTGTAAGAGACAAGGGTAGCGTGCAAGTACGTTTTTCTGTAACCCGGAGGGGGTTACGTTAAAAAACCCCTCTCTAAACGTTACGTAACACGCAAGTGACCATTTTTACCATATAGTCGCAAAAAGTTACATTATAGTTTTTATATTTGGTACATTTTCAATGACCTTTGCGGTGATAATACTCAATAAATTTTATATTTATTTATATTTACTAAATAAATAAACTATTTTTTTAATAAAAAAACAATGTTACGTAACGTGTTGTAAGAAAAACCCCCCTGCCCTTGTAACGCATCGTAACGTTTTACGAGACCCCCCAAATTGTAACGTACGTAATACTTGAACGCTCCCAAGATAGACTTTACATAGATGTCACTGTTGTGTGGCCAGAGTGTTACGGCTATTATGCAAGTCTACTGGATACCCTACCCTCCGAACCGGAATATGACACCATCATTATGGCGGCAGGAATAGGTAAGGCTGCGGATCCTAGCCCGGGCAAGCCGCTGCACAGCAAGCGCTCTACCATCTCTATCTTATTCGTCATGACTCATGTAATCTATGCTCTTACTAGCTACCTGGAAAGGAAGCAGATGGCCTATTTTACACAGACGTGCGGACTAATACGGGGACATCAACCAACAAATGTTTAAATCAGTCGGACCATTTCTAAGTTGTTTTGCAAAAACCTCATCGTTTCAGGTAGATTCAAAAACCCAAATTGTGACTGAATGTCTCAAAATAGTTTTCATGCAACTCTACAACTATATTCAAAAGTTTTGAACACTTTAAATTCTGTTCCTGTGATTCTTTTTTCTATTTTCATTTTGAAAAATAGATTGTGTAAAAATTGAGATATATAAAATACCAGAGCCCCGGCTTCACACGGGTATAAAATATACAATATATAAACCTTCCACTTCAATTACTTTATCTGTTAAAAAATTGCATCAAAATCCGTAGCGTAATTTTAGAGATTTAAGCATACAAAGGGACATAGGGACAGGGGAAGCGACTTTGTTTTATGCTATGTAGTAATGTTACCTGACAAAAATCGGTGCACTTCTCGGAGACTGTGAAATATCCCTTCTCGTTGGAGCACCGGAAGAGGCGCGTGTAGTTGAGGTAGTCGGCGTTCGTGTCGTACGGCTTGCGGCCGCCGAGACCCACCCAGAAGAAATTGTCGGGTTCGCTGCCTTCTGTCAACACCTGTGCGACATATTATATTACTTGCATCAGGGATTTCTAAACTTTTAAAATAACACATCCGTATTTCATTTTTGGATTTTCAAATCAAAGACAATGTAATTTGTGTCATAACATTTTTTAGAAATGACCATAAACTAAACACTATTTTTCAACTTAATTTTTAATACAACTTCTGATATTTCTTTATTGTGATAAGACAGCGATCAAGTAATCCCTGATGGTAAGAGATAACCGTGGCCTATATACTAATAGATGTATTACTACTACTTGGATCGGGGTGTTAGTCCTATTGTGCGATTCTACCGGCTACCTTACCCTCAGGACTAATTATGATATAGTTGTAATAAATAACATGACGTAATACGTATCCCTCTAAGGGTAATTGACTTTACTACGTACGACCAAATGTGGAGATCTATTTTCGCAAATACGATCATGTACAAACATAATAACTTAATTGTAATTGTGGTCGAGCGGCCCGGCGCGGTACTTAACTGCAAGAGAACCCGAGTTCAATTCCGGGTCATGCAACAAAAAATATAGAAAATGTGTATTTTTGATTCTCTAAAAAAAGTACATTAACAATTAGTACAAAAACATTACCATTGAATAATTGTCCGGTCAGCGATAAGCTTACCACCTATCGCATTGTGGGACTTAGTGTCTTCGGCTAGTTGTGGATGCCCTGGTTGTGCCTCTGCCTACATCATCCAGGACATGAGCGTGAAGATACTTTTTTTTAAAATAAGTTCGCGGAACTCTGAAGATCTTTTGGTAAGCCATAGGTGGTGATGCCAATTCGGACGAGTTATCGCACAACATTCTAATACCATCGTTGTTATGTTAGTTGTCAAGGAGTGGTTGTAGGTTGTAATATAAAGGGGTGGTTACCTGCAGGCTGACCCAGGGGTTGTTGAACTTGTCCTCAGCGATCTGCTCGATGAGGCGGGCCGAGTCCGGGTCGGCGTTGGCCCCGATCCACACGTACACGATCGCTGACGACGTCTCGTTAGACCCTTCCAGCGGCACGTTCAGGATGTAGCTGATAATATATATTTGTGTTGGAACTTCTGTTCGAGACTAGGTATAAATAGCTGTGGCTTGGGCAACAGTGTCCTCATTATTTTACCAGGGATTTAAATGGGATACTCGCAATTTTATTTTAATAAAACAGTTAACAGAAGCTACTATCATTAGTCTCTCTATTGTCAAAATTTGCTGCCTACGCGGGACGTCGTGACTATGGGCTATGTAACTCAACGGCATGATCGAGAAAAAAATATGAGTATCCAGTGTAAATATCTAAGAATGTTAATAAATATTGATATCCGAAGATTTTAATCAGAAATCAAAATAAATGATTACTTGGTGCAATAATATAGAACATATCAACATCAATTAGGTCTCTACTTGGCGAAAATATGTATGAAAGCAAATATAGTGTTTTCTGTCCAAACTAAAACATCACATAGCAAGAATTGGCAACGTTGCAGAAACACGAAATGAGGAGTTACCAATCCGAGCGAAAAGTAAAGGTTTAATATACTAACGGACAGTAATATATAGCTACAATAAATATGTCCAGACAAATTAATATTGAAATAAAGCAAATTATATGCTTGTATACGGGTGTAAAATAAGCCTTTATTTTGCTAATTCCGCGTAAGCTTACGCTATCTTGTATACGGGTGTTAGCAAACGATTCTAATACATCGAAATACTTAAATATATACCAGAATAAATGTTCGAACAAATTTAAGAAACAACCAGATATATAGACATTGAAATATTCAACAATGTGTTGGTCAAGGATATAGGCGTGTACGCTAACCATTCGACTTTAAGAGGCGACCATACAATATATCATATGTAAGTAAAAAGCTTTATCGTAACACCGGAATGTATCTTATTTTTATGCAAATAAATGAAGTTGATAAGATTCAGGAAAAGTTTTGCCGCAATAGAGTGAAATATGGTCGCAATTTTTTTGTAATTATTGAATTTCGTGTAAACGGTATCGTGTATATCTTCGTTGTAGCCAAATTTCAATAAATGAGCTTTATCAAGGAGGCCACCGCTTTACTCAAGACCCCGACAAGATTTACTATGATTGTCATAATGTTGTCATAGAAGACTAATTTTGAATGATTTAAGCCCGATATTGTTGAACCGGGTAACTTCACACAAAATTGAACTTGACAAATGGCAGATGCTGACGCCCATTTCAAAAACTAAAAAAAGGAGATTCCAGAATCTAAACGAGGTTAATAAAACTTGATCGTATATGTTTACCAGAAGGCACTGTTGAGGTTAGATGCGTCGGCCTTTACTTGCACAAGTCGAGTACACAACGCCGATCCGTTACTGCGCAACTCGAACAGTTCCACGCCGGGACGTTTGCCTTCCTATGGGAATAAACAAAACTTTCATTGGTTAACATAAAAAATAATGTTTAAATAATAATCATTTTTTAAATTTGTATAGGTCAATAGACCTGCGAAAATTTGAGGTCAGCGTACTCCAAAATTTAAAATTCGAGAACAGAAACGGATATAGCAAAGTATTTAGATTTTAGGGAAAAAAGCGCAGAATTAGTTGAGATAGTTATCTTAGATAGGTAGGAGTTATCTAGTTATAACTTAGGTAAGAGAGTGAGTGTCACTAATGAAATATAAAAAAATTGAATAATTTAAATATATTAAAACTACAATTATTTATTTCAGTTTCCTCCATCATTTCTTCAATAAAATTAATTCGGAAATTAAACATATTGCCCATTCATTCATAATTTCTATAAAATTTGAAGGGTTTTTTTCAGGATCATATCAAATCGACCAAATCCTCTGAATACTTACCCGGACAAAATTCACAAAAACGATTTCGACAAATTGACAACCTTTCTAACTTTTTAAGTATCTAAAAACCATACTATATATTTAATTCTAAATCAAACTGCCGAAAAACATATTGATTAAATACGAGCCATTTACTCGTGACTTGGTCAGCGTAGAATAGTTAACTAATTTTTGGTAACCTTCAAAATTATTTTCATACAAACTTTCATCAGCTCTTATATACTCATATACTCCTTTGGGAGTTAATTTTTTGAAAAACAAGTAGTTTATTTCATTATGTCATTTTATTTAATTAAATTCAAGCCGGCGCGGTGGTTAAGCCATACAAGACGGTCATTTTATTTATGATATTGGAAGGCAAACAAGCAGACGGATTTCCTGATGGTAAGAATTTCACGCCGCTTAGAGACGCCAACGGTGGTAATGATGCGTTGCCAACCTGAGGCCGGTATGTAAAAAGTAAGTCATACTTTAATGTTTAGAATATTAGTATTTAACGATATTTAGGAAGTATATCTTAATTGAAACCAATACAAGACATTTGATTAGTTAATGTGATCTATGAAATACCAACCAGTTGTGCGCGTCTGCTGCCGTCTCTGACGACAATACGCCTGTGGAAGTGGGCAAGGAACTTGAGGCTCTCTTGTTGCTGGTGGGTCCTCACTACATCAAGCCGTCGACATAACTGTTTGAACTTCCGCTCGAGTCCGAAGGTGAAGGTGAGCCAGCCCATGTTGGGAGCGCGGCGTCCCTGCCAGAAGTACACCACCCACGTGGCCGCCTCTCCCTCCTCCCCCCCACCAGCGTCGCCTTCCCCCCCTCCACCGCCAACACCGCCCTCGGATCCTTCGCTTTCTTCCTGTTACAACACATCGCCTGATTAATTTGTAATAAAACTATTTAAAAAATTGACATTTTATGTGCAAGTATTTTAAGGGAAAAGTAAAATAGGCAAGCAAATTTCCCGGTTGAAAGAATACAATCCATTTACAGGCAACAAAATATTGCGTTATTAATCTTAGACTTGGTTTTCGGTGCTAGAGAAAAAGCCAACGATAGCGATCGAAAGCTTTTCCCAAGTCCAAGTCCAAGCAAGTCCCAAGTTTGTGCACATACCTCGGCCGGCAGTATATATCTGCAGAGGAAGACGTAGCAGTCGTGTGAGTAGAAGATGCCGAGCTCGTTGTCGGGCAGTCGCACGAAGTGTCGGCCCTCGAGCACGAAGGCCTCCATGGCCTCGAGGTCCTCGTTCCACTCGGCCGCCAGCGTGCTGGCCTCGTGCGCCGCCATGGCCGGCTGGCGCGCCGTGAACAGGGCTGACAGGTCCGCCCTGGGCAGATACGGTTTTTCGAAATAGAGACCAAAGACCAAGAGGTCCATTAGAAGGTGATTTTTGAGTAAATCGGGTCAATTCGCTCTTCTTACAGCCTTTCTACACATCTTAAGATTCAAGTTTTAATTCTGTATACCAGTAAATCTGCTGTATGAAATGTAACTTCTTATTCTGTGGTATAGGTAGTGCAAGTATATTCTCAACACACTGCAATAGTCTTGACACTTTATAGTGGCTCTGTGCATTTGTTATCAAACACAAGCTTTGCTATTTTTTAAACACCGATGATGCTTTTTTAAGTCATAAAATTTAAATTTAATGTCTAACCAATATTGAAATAAAATCTGTGAAGTAGGATTGTGTAATTTTTTTTAAAGAAACAGTGATAGTTTTGTTTCCATGTGGCTTAAGTACGGCTTTTTTCTTAACTTGACCATATACAAGTTATAATGAAAATATAAAAGTATTGTTTAAGTTTGACCGTGTTACTACTACTGGTGGTATCGGTGGAATACATATATCACAATATCGTATTTAGTTACTCCACCGATTCCCGATTTTAAACATCTGTACCACTGGTACGTATGGATGTTTGTTACTCTTTCACGATCGAATGACAGAACGGATTTATTTGAAATTTGGAACACTGATAAATTGTGACCTGGATTAACATATTATAGTCTACTTCTAACTCCGATCACACAACGGGTTCCTGTGAAAACGCGGGCAAAGCCACAGGCAACAGCTGGTATATTAGCATAACATATCATTTGTGTACTTTGTCTTGTCTAGGGAAATTTTTTTCACACTAGTCGTTATTGAGTTTTGAGCTTAACAAATTATTATTGAAAGAAAATATGTAATGTACTTGGTCTCTTGAGTCTTGGCCCAAGTTGTAAGATCAGCTCCGGTCCGTGCCACGGACTCTGCGGTACGAGTGAAGTCCACAGCGATTACCTCTTCCCAACCCAGGAAATAGGTTTTAAATACCTGCACGATATAACAATATAAATTATATATCAAAATGAACTACAACATGTAACATTTGCTAAACTAGATGGTTTAATAATTCATAAAGCTTTTATAGTACCATCTAAAGTATTTACAACAGCCTCTTGTGATAATAATTATCTACTATTTTTAAAAAAGTTAAACGCAGTGAAACTGTATATAACCATTTTCATACCATATATTTAAGTGTGAGAAATCCGTCGAGCTTTACATTTATCATATAACAGCGAGTTACTACAACATTTAATTATTCTTACAATAATCAGACCCTGAATCATGGCATGAGTATTACTTCAGTATTGCTAACTATAACCGCACAATATCGACTCTATTGTTTTTTGCGATAAGAGCCTTTACCATGACTTGGTATAGATTACGTTTGGTAAATTACGTGTCGAAATTTCTGACACTTTTGGTCTAAAAATGTGTTTCTCTTAGTTACCAATAGAGGCGCTGTTGCAAAGTTTTCATACAAATAATTTACAGGGACGGTAGCAAGTATAGTCAACTTGACAAGCCGTAAAGTCATGGTAAGGGCTAAGGTCCTATTTCGACACTAAAACATAGTAATTTCAAGTCACCTGAGTCTCAGTGCCCTCTTGAAGTCGTGTAAGTAAAGCGTGCGGCGCACGCGGCCGCATGTTGAACAGCTCGTGCGCAAGTTTCACAGCCGCCGCTCGGACTAGACGGGATGACTTCTTGCCGAACCTATTAAGAAAGTGTTCCTCAATCTATTAATTTTGGGTTTTGGCGCTATCGAGAGTAAAGATAGTTGTAGTGCTTTCATAACTATTGAATTTCGTGTGTATTATGACAAAAGTGCGTTCAGTGAATGTCGAGAAAAGAAGAGGCAAGGCTTGCTGTTTTTGTAAGACAATGCACCCGTCCACACTACGCGAGTTGCTAGGCGTGCCCACGCCGAGACAGGATTTAAAGAAATCAACCACCCACCCTACAGTCCAGACCTGGTCCTAGTGATTTTTTCCTCTTTTGTAATTTGAAAAAAGACCTCCGAGAATGGAAATTTTTCACTGATGAAGAAATGAAGGCGGCCGTAAATAAGCATTTCGAAGACAAAACGGAGAATATTTTTTTACGGTGTTAATGATCTTTATTAAAAATATAATAAGTGTATTGAAGTCGAGGTAATTGTATTGAAAAATATTTTTTTTTACATATTAGCATTTTGAATAACTTAGGTTCAAAACTTTTCAGCCGCTCTCGTATTTCTTGAATGTATTATATTATGTATATATGTTTGTGAATAGAAAATATTTGTAAAAAAATACTTAAGAATGTGAAATTATTTTGGCACGCCTAAAAGCCTGAAGTGCTAATTGCGTTTTAAATAAGTTTTTTATAAATAAAGTAAACAGCTGTAAGAGACAACCAGGGCTTATAGACACAACAGATGTAATTAGTGCGTCGTTATCATTATCCTGTGGCCAGGGTGTTAACCTATTGTGTAATTATAAAACCTACCCTATCCTCTGGCGCGGAACTATCACAGCGTTCTACCATCAGTGATCTTGTTGGTAACGATCCTTTGTTCACCTATTACGAGATGCCAGGCAGGACGGCAACTGGTTTATTCAACCCAGAGATTCCGGAGCAACACAAAGAAGTATAGGAAATGTTTTATTCAAGTATATGAAAGTAATAAAGAAAGTTTGAAAATAAAGTAGATGAATCTTCTTGCATCTGCTTCTCCTTGCAGAAGTTGTCCTTTTTAATTGACTTTATAATGTCGTCACGTGTAAGTACTTCTTGAATGGTTTATGTGAACTAGTGGTCGCCGAAATTCGGTGGTCGAAATTGGACCATAATTAATTTTAATATCTTGTTGATAAGAACGCCATCTTCATTTCTCAAGACCAACGACTTTATTTCCAAACAGTATGAATATAGCGCCATTACATATTTTATCGTTATCATCAATATATTTGTTTGTGTGTGTCAAATGCATGGTAGTGTGGGTAATGTTTTATTTATTGATTTAATGTACTTTATAAGCAATGTTATTGAAAAATATTAGTGTTTTACACTTCTCCTACACATAAACTATAAGTGTGCGCATTTTTGGTAAAAAGCGAGTGGAGAAGCTCGAGTGAAACGCGAGGACGATGATTGGTACCAGACGAAGACGTCGGCGCTGGCGTCGAGGATGTAGACGTTCCTCGTGTTGAGCGCGCCGCGGGCCAGCGCGCCCTCGGGCTGCGGCAGCTCCAGGTAGCCCATGCCCAGCTCCACGCGGTACAGCCGCGGGGCCGCCCAGAACAACTCTTCCTCCACGTGCTCCTGCAGGGAAAGAGTGAATAGGCACTTTCTAGCTCAGTACATTTACATGTTAGATCTCTTTTCCACTTTCCATCAAGTGGGTTGGTATGCATTGTATTAAAATATGAAATATCAATACAAATAATGACAATAAGAATAATAATTCTAATATATAACCTTATTAAACATTTCTATTTACTCACAAATAGTTGCAAATATATACTAAAGCAAATTAATACTACAAAAAAACAATTACCTGAGGCACATAAGGTGTTTCACCTTCGTAGTTAAGAGTCTGCCAGAAAGATAGAGGTTCCTTTCCTGGAGGTTCGGCTATCAGCTCCGCCTTATTCTTTCTCTCCTCTTTGTTTATCTTTTCAGCAAATAGACGGGCCTTAGATTTTAATGTATTCTTAGCTTTCTTGCCATTCCTGTGGGCAAAATATTAAAAAACAGTCATTTATTTTGACATTTGATAAATGAGAAAATATACCATTCATATACGTCTTAACCACTGATCCTATCGTAACAAAATTCAGTACATAAGGAGCGTATGATCCGAAGAAATAAGCAACTTTTAGTACTAATAACTTCCCGGGATCATGTGGGGGAATTAAACAATTCTAAAAGAATTAGTTTCTTATGTACTGTAACTGTGTACTCAAGGCGCATAATATTATTATTATTAGTTAATAATAATATAGGTTTATAACAGAAATATTTCAAACAATAAAGCCATTCCCGAGGCTGGTTGTTGAATGCAATTTGAGTAGCAAGGTGAGTAATTCATTATGATTTTTTACATACATACATACATAGATATCTTCACGCCAAGTACCTTACGGGGTAGGCAGAGAGTATCGAGTTATAATTGTTAATTTTTTTATAATTTTATTATAGTCTATTTTTTAAGAAATAGGTTAATCTGAAAATTATCAAGATAAACAACAGCCGACATACGGATGCAATTTTGGTGGTAGAGTGTGGATATCCAATTTTGATTTTCGTATTTTTTTTTTTGAAAATTCATAAATCTAAATACTTACGGTACAAGACACAGACCACTATTCTAATAATTTAGTGGTTCCCAAGAATAAAGAATAAAGTCACACACAAAAGCTAATAAAGAAATAAAACGAGCATTATATTTTTTATTGAATGAGCCATTTTGCAGAAATCCATCATAAGAGATTTGAAAATGTCTTTGTTTTCGTAAATCCGCGGAACACGTTTAATCGTGTTACGTTGGGAAAGTTTTGTAAGCTTAAATTTGTGTGCTTTGCGGTTGGCTCTTTAATAGGGTTAGCGAAGTCGGGTAGGCCTAATAGGTCACCAGAGCCACCTGGGAGATTTGTTTCACAAAAATACACGACTTCAATAGAATTAGCAAATTAAAAGCTTATTTTGAATTTGTCATAAAAGTTTTAACAATTTATGAGCAGTATAACTGCAAACAGCTCTAGAGTTCATTATTACATCATCTAGAAACACACAAAAAACTGAGGTCTTATCTTGATTTCAATGGGATTCCATTACCATATATAGACTTGGTGGCAATCGAATCATTTCGGAAGTTAATTCTTTCATTCTTAAAATCGCTTCGTATTGACGACGAAATCAATACATAAATACCAAACTAGAGTTACAACTTAAAATAATCCAGACAGATTAATTTCCCTCCCATAAGAAGTTATTAAAGAATAGAAGTAACCATAAGTATATCTGCAAGCCGGCGTCCAGCACGAAGACGTATCGGGGGTCGAGCGAGTCGGCGGCGACGGGCACGGGCTCCAGGTGGATACTGCTGCCGGCGCCGTGCACGCGGTACAGACGGGTCACGTAGTGCTGGGGACATGTCAACACATAAATGTCCATGAATAAATAACACGGAATGGATGTCGATGAGAATAGTGTGTCAACTCACAGTCTTATTTATTGATGGCTGTTAATCTATTTAATTAAAAAAAAATTAAAACGTGTTTAGACAAAATACATTTTCCTCAAGCTTTTTTGTTTTTCTGACTTAAAACCACAGATTAGGTACTAAGAACTTCTTCTTCGCACGGGTACAAAATATACATATAAAACTTTCTCTTTGAAGGCTTTATCTATTTAAAAGAACCGAATGAAAATCCGTGGCGTAGTTTGAAAAATTTACGCATACAAAGGGACATAGGGACACAGAACGCGGCTTTGTTTTATATACTACGTAGTGATACGTTACACAATATCAGGTAATAGTCACTAATTTTGTAGCAAAAATAGAAAATGTGTATATTCAATTTTCTAATAGAAAAACGTTGCCCTGGATTGGATATGTGCACGATTTGCGATAGGTTTGCCACCTATCACATTTTGGGACTTGTGTCTTAAGCTAGTCGTGAGTGACCTGGGGGGTTACCATTATAAGCTCTTAAAACAGTATTATTTCAATAATACTCATTGTCATAGGAGAAAGACATCCTTATGACCTATACCATAAAGTTGCTTATGTAAGCGAACATTTAGCAAGATGGAAATAATACTGGTATAAGCGTTCATGGTATGGCCCCTGGTTGTACCTCTGCCTACCTCTTCGGGGACATGGACGTGAAAATACTTTTAATTTTAGTTTGCGAGCTGACACACTATTGCTTACCCAACGTAAGCAAATTGCTTGAGTGATGGGTGTTTATCAACGATACTAATACATAGAAATACATATATATCAGAATAAATGCGGTAAAGAGCTAAGATTATGATTTGAAAACACTTGCCTCCATCAGGAATAGAAACTTATTTTCGTGGTAAATCGGTGGCGTAGGTATATACCCTAACCTCTCGACCAACGAGACTTTTACATCTTCGTTACTTTTTATTCTTTATTATTTAGATTTTGTATGTAGTTATTATGTTACTAAATTTTACAAATAAATCTTAGATTAATTATTACTAGTGATCGCCCATTGGTCGAAATTCGACCAAAAATAAATTTTAACATCTTGTTGTCATTTCTCAGGAGCAACTACTTTTCTCCAAACTGTATGATTATAGTTTGTGCGCCATCTGTGATCTTTTATCGTTATCATCAATATATTTCTTTGTGTGTGTCAAATACATGGTAGTACGTGTAGTTTCATTTTTTGAATTAATGCAATTTATAAAGGGGTCCAAAGTTTTTGCTTCACGTATTAATATATAAATCGTATAGGACAAACGCTTACTACACTAAATACAAGAACTTAAGGAATACGAGTTACTTGTCAGATCTTCTCAGTGTGTGGCCGCGTTCAGATCCGGTGGTTTTTAGTATTACATAGACTCGTCACAAGTGCCTCTTGTAAGGTTAATGTGAATAAAAATATTTCTATTTAATACATACATATATAATACTATTTATACATTTTTAATAGACTTGAGTTTTTTTACATTACATGGTAAAACTCACGTTTGGAA
>NJDC01002775.1:139105-149836 GCA_002245475.1 Calephelis virginiensis | reverse complement strand
ACGGCGGCAGCAGTTTTTAAATTTTAACTTTCGACGGAAAACAGGGGGTGTAATAAGCTTAAAACGTCTGTCTGTCTGTTTGCTTCTTATCTACTGTTCATTCGTGAATGCGTGCGTACGTGCGTGGGGCATCATATTATGTTTAATTGTAGTGTTACATGTACATTTATTTTATGAACCCGTATCCGACAACTCTGACATGCTTTTGATATAATTAAAATGTGGGAGCATCATAATACATAGCCACAGTTATATCTTTTGTGAAATTTATTGTGTCCCTAATGGCTAGTTAAAATTAACTTTAATAAGCACTATAATCAAGCAAATTAACAGCAAATGGGAATGGAGATAGCTTTTTTAGTCACGTACAGTATTAAAGGTCCAAACGGAAAATTACTCACCGACATTCTTGAGCATTATTGATTAGGTTATAAGTCTAAATTTTCTTAGAACAATGCGAGATTAGTAAAAATTAACAATCATCATTATTACAGCATCATATTCTACGAAAATGATCAGCTGATGGCGATGGGAACTGTTCTTTACGTTAGATACAAGTGTTGAAGATTACGATATAGATCGAAAATTTGATCATTGATATGCTTGAACATTAATCTACCATATTAATAAATTAAATTTTGACACAGGGACGTATTAGTTACCTCATTACAGTGCTATTACCAGTGGTCATTTCCAATTACTTATTAACATTAACATTGTACCACGATCATTAAAATTATTAGCAAATGGGCGATGGGAAGTGCTTTGCTGGTGACGTGTTACATTCAGGTACATAACACAGACATTCTCAAACATTATTATTTAAAAAAAACGACGGATTGCTCTCTGGGAGTGCCAGCAGAAGTAAAAACTTGAATGTTAACGTTGTGTATTTTTGATTTTTTCCAATGGTTAGGGAATAATTTTGCATGAATTGCTTTAATTATCAGTATGAAAGTACTATCATTTATGTGATAGATTGCAATATTTATTCATTTAGCTATCGTACACAAACATTTAGGGGTCGCTGCAGAACCCCAGGGTGTGTGTCACCCAGTTATTGGTAAGTGCCAGTTAATCTATCTTTTCCTTGCAGGTTCTACCAAGCACATCCGAATTTCATCAATCTGCAAAATGTTACTTTCTGGTTACGGGAGGTTTATAGGGAACGTGGGTGCTCTCGTATAACTCCATGATGATTACCACCGGGTCTGTCCGGGGCACTACGACCGAACGCATTGTGGGGTTTGCCATATGATCCCAGTGGGTGATGCAACACGTTGTGTATTTTTTAATTTATTGGAATGGTTAGGGAATAATTTTGCACGAATTGCTTTAATTATCAGTATGAAAGTGCTATCATTTATGTGATAGAATACAATATTTATTTATTGCGCTATCGTACACAAACATGACAAAGCGAACATTCGCGCAAGCGCCCTGCGCCGTCTTATGAATTTTCGGTTAGGTCACGTGTTCTGACGCGAATTTAGAAGTTTTTACCCATTCTAAAAAAAAGTGCGCAACGCCGCTAAAGAAGTTTTCACTTCAATAACTTTGAATAGTGAGCTACTTAATAATAAGTGTGTGTCCACTAACTATACACACTTATGTTTCATTCTAATACGCGTATATTACATAACTTCTTTATTTAAATATTTTGGTAAAATGAATTTCTTTACAAAAATGCTAACAAGATAAGACGAAAGAAAATGATTTACAATTCAGCAAAAGCGTTAATTTAAAATGTATCCAGCACAAAGCACCGCTTATTAATTAATAACAGTAAGGAAAAAGGATGATTCTGCATAGCTTAATCTCCTTTTGCCGTCTCACTGCCCGGCTATTAGGCTAATGGACCGTCGAACTTGCCTAACGAATCCTATATACCTTTTCAAGTTTTAATATTAAAAATAAAAATGATAAAATGAATCTTACTTTGGATAATTTAATTTTTAAGCTGGAAGCGCTTTTTTTAAAACATTTATTTTAGGTTTCAAAATGCAGAAGCTTTGAATATAATTTATTTCTTGCTGGTTACGCTACTGAGCAGTAAGTGTGAAAAAATAGTATTTCTTCATTCATAATAACAAATTTCTAGTGGTCCGTTTTTATGTTAATGCAGCCTTTTACGCAAACATCAGTCAATAGATTTTGTCATCACGAACCGAATATCACGCAGGTTAGACGATTGTCAACCTCCCAAACAAGCCGGGTTCAGTAAAAGCTTTAGTACTGTGGACCACATTAACACGCTGCGTCAGATTATACAGAAAACCGAGGAGTATAATCGGCCTAGCATTATGTCTAGCATTTGTGGACTACGAGAAAGGCTTCGATTCGGTTGAGACATGGGCGGTGCTTCAGTCATTTCGATATTCGACATTCGATATCGATACATCGAAGTGTTGAGGTGTTTGTACGAAAAAGCCACTATGTCGGTCCGATTACAGAATCAGAGCTCGAAACCGATCCAGTTGCACAAAGGTGTGAGACAGGGAGACGTTATTTCTCCGAAACTGTTTACTGCTGCACTGGAAGATGTCTTCAAGCTTCTGGACTGGAAAAAACTCGGCATCAATGTCAATGGCGAGTACAT
This sequence comes from Calephelis virginiensis, assembly GCA_002245475.1. Classification (NCBI taxonomy): domain Eukaryota; kingdom Metazoa; phylum Arthropoda; class Insecta; order Lepidoptera; family Riodinidae; genus Calephelis; species Calephelis virginiensis. The sequence goes on along the minus strand of NJDC01002775.1, from coordinate 147,237 downwards.
CACTCACCTTTGATTCGCAGACGATATCGTGGTCATGGCGGAATCGCTGGAATACTTGAGCAAAATGCTTGGTGACCTCGATAGAGTTTCCCAGCAGGTGGGTCTTAGGATGAACTTGGATAAGACGAAAGTCATGTCCAATGTTCATGTTGCACCTATACCAGTTCAAGTTGGGAACTCAATTCTTGAAGTTGTTGATCAGTATATATAACTAGGTCAAGCTATTCAATTAGGTAAATCCAACTTCAAGAAAGAGATCGACCGCCGAATCCAACTCGGATGGGCAGCGTTCGGGAAGCTAAAGGGTATCTACTTGTCCAAATTACCGCAGAGCCTAAAGTCGAAAGTCTTCGACCAGTTTGTGTTACCTGTGATGACATACGGAACTGAGACTTGGCCGTTAAATGTGGGCCTCTTAAATAAGCTCAGAGTCGCTCAGCGTGCTATGGAGAGAGCTATGTTCGGTGTTTCTCTGCGAGATATGATCCACAATTCATCAGTTCAGAGAGTTAGCAAGCTGAAGTAGCAATGGGCATGCCACATTGCTCGGAGAACCCACAACCGCTGGGGAAGAAAGGTTCTCAAATGGCGGCCCCGCACCGGAGGACGTAGTGTTGGACGACCTCCCACCCGGTGGACTGCTGACCTGGTCAAAGTCACCGGGAGACGCTGGATACAAGCGGCTGGTGACCGTGACTTGTGGCACTCTTTGGTGTCTATGCTATATCCACCAGTGGACGTCCTCCGGCTGATGATGACGATGATGACAGTTTTTTGAAACAGTGTCGTCTCACCTTTTTGGCCAAGAGATTAGCGTTGACCTGCGTATGTCTAATAAGAGATATAGACGGCTGTAAATATAATTTGTAAACATCAACATGCATCCGTCTGGACCGATTCGATCCAAATTAAATAATAATCAAAAGATGAAAACAACGTTTTCCCCAAGGCTATCTTTGTCAGAAGGCATATTTACATTCCAAAAACTTTTTGTATTAATAATCATATAATCAATACAAAAACAGTGTGTAAATCATAGATATGTGTAAATAGTAAATAAGTAATTAAAGTTACTAATATAATTTAAACCTATTAAAATATTTGCACACCACAAGTTGGTAGAATATGTTGGAACGCTTATATAATTTTATAACATCTTTGTAACACTCATATTCCGCAAATAAATATTTTTCTTTCTTTTTTACATTGTGAGACTAAATTTTTTGAAAAGATTGATGACTACAATACGCGTAATATGATAATATGAAACATGCACTAATTGCTGCTCGTTTGGCAACTCGTAATTGGAAACTAATTTTATTCCTCGCCTTCAATATGGCCTTGGAATAACGACTCCCTTGATATCCACGGTCTTACTTACTTTGGTCCTCAAACAACTGTCACTTTTATAGGATTTTGTTTCAAATGGTAGGATAGTGGGAAACATAATTACAGAAGTGGCTTAACATTTTTATTACAAAGGAATGATATACAACTGAAATCAATATAACACATCACCTGTATTTCATACAACAAGACTACACAATACTTACACATTAAGCCTAACATCCCTGCGTCAGGTCTTCGATGCACCTGTAACATGGTGTCCATGGGCTATAATTGTGTCTTGCTATCAGTAGAGACTTGCGTTTGTTCGCTCCGCTGATCTCTCACATAAAAAAACTAGAAAATCCGTCTTTTTCAACTTATTATGCTCTTACAATTTAACTAATACGAATCATTTTTAAAATAAGAATATGGAGACATTGTCAAGAAACAAAAAAACAAGGTTTTATTAAATATCGTCAGAACCTACGAAACAATCGCCTCTGTGGTCTAGCGGTCCGGGTGTTGGACTTGCCTGCATGAGGTCCTAACAAAAAGAAAATTGGATTTTTCCAATTCCAAAAAATGTTAGTCGGGATTGGAAATGTGCCCAGCTGGCGATAGGCTTGCCACCTATCACATTGTGGGACTTCGGCTAGTCGTGGGTGCCCTGGTTGTGCCTCTGCCTACCTCTTCGGGGATATGGGCGTGAAGATACTTAGAACCTACAAAACAAAATATTCTTTAATTTTAATAGTTATTGGCATGGATGACTATGATGATGCATGACGCCCCAGAAGTCAAAACATAATTATTAGGAAACCCCTTCAGACCTGATCAAGGGTCAAATCCGTCTACTTGGTCAACTTAAAGTGCTCTTACAATTAAACCAATTAGAAGTATTTTGCAATAAGAAAATTTATCATCATCATCAGCCAGAGGACATCCACTGCTGGACATAGGCCTCCCCCAAAGAGCGCCATAAGTCATGGTCGCCAGCCGCTTGCATCCAGCGGCTCCCCGAGACTTTGACCAGATCGTTAGTTCACCGGGTGGGAGGTCGTCCAACACTACGTCCTCCGGTGCGGGGCCGCCACTCCAGAACTTTACTTCCCCAACGGTTGTCGGTTCTGCGAGCAATGTGGCCTGCCCAATGCCACTTCAGTTTGCTACTTGCAGCTTCAGCTACTTTAAAAATGTCCTACTGAAGCAATATCATATGGTTACCCTAAAGTCGTATACAGCTAAATGGCCTTCTGGTCATATGGCTGACTTAAAATTGGTTGACCGTGTGCCGTTTTCCCCGTGTTGGTCCGGGCTCCTTTGTAGAATAGACCATCTGCCTTCCTTGCCAGGCAGCTCGTAAAAGGCGAGCATAGGCTTACCATCACTAACACCGTGACATCCGGCTAGGTGTTCGAGTTTGGCAGCGACTCGCCCGGATTGGTACCACCGCCTTACCTATTCCTGCCGCCATAACGTCATGACCTGTTTCAGTTCGGAGGGTAAGGTAGCCGGTAAACTTACTTTTGTTCAAGGCCTAACATTGGCAACGCACCATTACCACCTTTGGTGTCTCTAGATGGCGTGAATGTCTTACCATCAGGAAATCCTTCTGCTTGTTTGCCTTCCTATAACATAAAAAATAAGTTTCAGTTTTATTCCAATAAAAGTTTAGTAAACTCTTTAACAATAACGACAATGGCAACATAAAAAAAATAAATAATAAAGATGATTATGTAATACTTAACCCTACTAATATATTACCATAGCACTGAAGATGCTGTAAAAGCGAAACCGATTGGCTAATATTGTTATTATATAATTATTAAAACTATTTTAAGTGCAATGGTAGATGTGTATTCATACATCAAGTATCAAGGTTTTTTAAAGGTTGTCTTATAACTACTTCACCCTAACCTAAATATAATTAGTAAATCTGTTAACATATTTTAAACCAGTTACATAATTATATCGCCTCTGTGGTCTAGCGGTTCAGTTATTGGACTTGATTACATGAGGTCCCGGGTTGGAATCTCGTGTCAGGCAACAAAAAGAAAATTGTGAAATTGCGACTCAGACTAATTACCGTCTGTTGCCAATTACCGTTGTCGGCCCGAGCCTTATTTCGTAATTGGGAGATATTTGCGAATCTTGCTATTCATTCCAATTAGTCCTTAGTTTTCAACAAATAACCATTATCATTTTGATTTTCTACGTACCTACCTATTTACGTAGAACAAAATTAAAAAAAAACAAGTTCCCTTGGTTCATTCATCCCACTGGTTGAGTCAGTGAGCAGGGACGAGTCATTTAGCAATATCCAGAACTGGTAACTCTGCTTTATGTTTGATTGTCGCTATTGTGTTGGTGTTTAGTTGATGAAAATTAGAGGGCCTTTAAATAAGTTTAAAAAATGTATAAAAGCAAAACTATGTCAAAAAGGCTATTATACGGTCTCAGAGTATTTGGAAGATGAACATGCTTGGGGATAGAGTTTTCAATCTCCCACTAAAATTTGTAATGTGATTAAGTACCTTTTATTTGAGTTAAAGTATGATTGTAATTAATATTTTTAATCTAGTTTATACAAGTATTGTAATTACTGTTATTGAAAAAAAGACAAGCCCGCTGAGTTTCTTTCGCCGGATCTTCTCAGTGTGTGGCCGAGATTCCGATCCGATGGTAGTTTTTAAAAAAATGTCGACGCGCACAAATACCACTTTTATGGTTAAAGTGAATAAAGATTATTCTGATTCTGATTCTGATTCTGAGGGTAGTGTAGGCGAAAACTCTGTTTACTACTTTACCTAAACCTCATGTATATTTTATGAAATCTCTTTATGATGACTACTTCACATTATAAGGAAGCTTGTAAGAGGTTAAAGAATTAGTCAGTACAAATAATACCACTGATGGTAGAGAACTGCAGGCAGTTCTATAATTTAAGTTTTTTAATTGCCTGGGTAAGGATCTACTGCCTGATCTATTTGTTTTTGGAGGGTAGAACATCCGGTAGACTTGCATAATAGGCCTGACATCCCAGCCACAGGATTGTGTCGCACCTATAACATCTATGGTGTCTACAAGCCACGGTTATCTTCTACCATCAGGTGAACCTGTACGTGTATGTTCACTGACCTTTCACATAAAAAAAATGATCTTTCTTTGTCGATTTTCAGGAGTTACCTTAGTTTTAAATAAAATATTTTCTTAATAATCAAAGTAGAAAAAAAATATTCTGTATTTTTTTCCACTCCAAAAATAGAATAATAATAGCGATAATGGTGATTGATGACCTGTAACTTCAAAACAACGCATGTTTGAGGTTTTGGTTGACTCCTTATATATCAAAACTGTTTTTATTACCCTCTATCTTTAATTCCCCGTCAAGTTACAAGTTTAAGTCATAGTAAAGTTTGAGAGATTAGTGCTTTTAGAGTTAAAGTGTAAAAGAGTTTGGAGCTTTGCTGTACATGACATCTGATAACGTAGTGCTAATTGTATGGTCTTATCTTGGCAACATTTACATGAAAATGTTTTTGATAACATTTCACTATTTTTCGTACGTTGTTTATGATAATACTGCTGCTCTTAATTAATTTACCAAGTGACGAAAACTGTGCACAGTACATCCAAATTGGTATTGAAGGATTACCTTTTTTATGAAGACGTAGCGTCAGTGCTAGCTATAATAGTTTTCCGTGTTTGAGGGTAAGATAACTTGTAGAATCCGTACCCAGACCGTAAGATAGCAACGAACTAGTGTTTTCTACTGGAAATATATATTCATGGAAAGCGATCTCCTATCTTGTGGCATGGTAGAATAAAAGTTCTATTTTACAGAATACTTCTATTGTCTGTCATTTTTTATAGTAAAAATAGCAGAAGAATAGTAAATTCATTTATTATTTTTATATTACAAGGTAGTGAACAAGCAAGCGGCTCTCCTAATAGTAAAAGGCAACTGGTAGGTGAAAATAATGCATCACTACTAATAATACCCTGTAAGGTTGATGCATTATTTACACCTACGAGTTGACTTTTATAATTAGAAGAGCCGCTTGCTTGTAATATAAAAATAAAAAATTAATTTCCTAATCGTCTGCTATTTAACTATAAAAAACATTAAAATTTCGGAGAATCGAATATAAATATAACACGAGGTATACCTGCAAATGCTGATTTGACATGGGTCAGGGCATTCGACCGTGTAATATATTTAATATCTTTGGACTCGGATCACAAGTGACAGCCGCAACCAAATTGAATTTCCCGCTCGACACGCAAGTTTCATCAATATTAGCTTCAATATTCTGGAGGCGGCCATTTCAATGTACATAGATTAAAACTTTTTGGGAAGGATATTTTATACGCTGGGTGACACTTCGTTGTATCAAAGCAGAAGTTTTAACGTATTAGAATTACGTAACTTGAAGGTTGTCTTAAATTCTCCATTATGAAGACAATTAAATTTAAAATGATATTTAATACGCCGAATGATACTTGTGGATGTTATAAAGCAGAAGTTTTGATGTGATAGAATCACATTTTTTAAAGGTTGTCTTATAACTATTTCACGCTAACCTAAATATAATTAGTAAATACTGTAAACATATTTTAAACCAGTTACATAATTATGATAATATAGAGCGTGTTGAAATATTTTTTTTGAAATTAAGACTGAAAGCAAATCGCAGAACGAATTAAATTTAACAAACAAAAACAATTGAGTTTGTTTTGTTGGTTCCACACTCATTATTTTCATTCAGCTACCCTCAGTGTGTTCTTCTAACATATTTAAAGTAATACTGTTTCATAAAGGGTTTTTCATGAATAAATTTGAAATCAGGCTTGAAAAGTTAATATGATGGCAGAATTTACAAGGACTTCCAGTAGGACTACCATTTGAGCTACTGAGGATTCAAATTTTGTGGCGAAATTTTTAAATCCTTTCTCTACCGTTTACGCGGATAGTTTAGTCTATTGAGTCCCTAAGATTACCGACTAACCCATCCTCTATCGAAATACAACTGCTATGGTTGCCACTGTATTGTAACAAAAATCCAAGCCCTTCTAGGTTTTTACTATCTATTCTAATTATAGTAATAGCTTTATCTAATCTAAATTGTTACTTTTTTTTCTTATGTTTTAGAGGGGTTTTGTTCAAAGACATGTCAACCCCATCGTACCCGATCACACTTTTGTCCCTCATATCACAAAAAAAATAATTAAATATATAAGAATTAAATACTTAATAATAATTATACTAAACCTAAATTTTGTCAACTAGCTAACCAATATCGTTAGCTAGTTGACAAAAATTTTTTTGCCAATTCTGTGTTTGGACTTGACAAAATTTCCTGCACTAAACCTACACTGTTTTCGTTTAACTGAAATTCTTGCACCAGTAATGGTGCCATAAATGTACAATGGGGCAGTCAATAAGACATGGAGTAGTTTTGCATTACATAATAGTGCTTTAATGAAGCTTTTTTATTCCCCGACTGAAAAAAAAGGATGCTATAAGTTTGACGCGTGTGTGTTATTGTGTGTGTACGTGATTGTGACCGTACAATGTACGTGGTTGTGTTTATTTGTATTTGTGTGTGTATAACTGTCTGTTTGTGGCATCATAACTTTTGAAAGGGTTGGATTAGGTTTGATGCGAATTTTTTTGTTGGAAGGCCGACTAAATCAATATGATTGAAAACTATATTACATTTAAATTTTATCGGAGTCTATTAAATTAACAATTTTGATTTTAGGATTATTTTGATTGCAAAATTTGCTGCGTTTAGTCCTCTTGTGCTAGAATATTATGCGGTACAGTCGTGTCAACTCCAGCAAACTATTACCAGTTTTACTGTTTATGACTGTCCTGAAACTACGAGTATTTCACAAAACTTTCTCGAATTGAAACTTAAATTGAAAGACTTTGTGGCTCTAATTTCACTCGGGATCCTGATGTTTGTTTAGGACAACAAATAAGTAATTTTAAACTTTAGTTGTTCAGATGAGATGTTTGTTTTGCTTATACGGAGAGTTGTGATTAACTAAAGATTGGTATAATAATTTAAAAAAAAACCAAGAAAAAGATTTACAGAAGATTTTAGTTTACTGAAAAAGCCAGTTTCATATTTGTAGCTAATTATTTCTGATAATTAAGGGAATTGAGAGCGCTACTAACTAGTTTTATAGTTTATTAACTTCTTGATTTTATTGTTTTAGACTTTTTGATTATCAACGTTTAAATTATATATTTACTTTTTTTTCTTGATAGATATTTAGTCTCACATTTACATGATTTTCATCAAGCGGAAATGATATTATTGAGTGATTTGGATTTTATTATACCCGAATTGAAATTGTAATTTATATTATTACCTTAAAATTAAAAATTTTCAATGAACCTCTGACAAACGATTAACTACTTTGAAATTTATGATGCCACAGATAGATACACACTTACACACGTCTAACTTATAACACATATCTGTTTGATGAACTTTATACAAATTGTTAAGTTTACGAAACATAATACCGTAACTTTTAATCTATGATCAATCAGTTCTTTTAACAGGTCCTTTTAATCAAGTCATCTTCATCACAAAATATAAAAAAAGATCTCGTTAGGACTAATGTAGCAAGTCCAAACTCGATAGGTTTACTAGCAGGAGCTTCAGAGTTACGTCCCATATCTTCGAACGTCAGCTTTAAAAAAAAAACAACAACAAAATCCGTCCATTCGCTGACACACACACACACACACACACACGCACACGCACACGTACACGCACACGCAC
>NJDC01002775.1:126652-137021 GCA_002245475.1 Calephelis virginiensis | reverse complement strand
CAAGTAACTAAATTCTTTGGATTAAACAAAGATTCCGCTATATAATATCCAGCTTTAAGAGCCAAAAAAGACGAGCATGTGCAAAAGGCATTAAGAGATTTCTATTTTAGAATTTTTCGCCAGCTTTCATCGTTGAGATCGTCTTGTAGAGTCCAATTGGATTACTTTTTAATCGACTCTTTTGTAGTGTAAAAATCAGAAGATACTTTTGGAATTTGCTTTAAGGCAGACAAATATCACTTAACATTAGTTCTGACTTTCTATTTTAGACATGTTTAGCTCAAGTAAATGCAACCTTTGACTTACAAGAGAAAGCCATACACGCAAATTTTAACTACGGCCCAATGGCTTGAGTAATATGAAAACAATTAAATAAAATAAATTTCTATGGTAACTTGTAAATATATCTTCAAACATGCATGTATGCTCAAAAATATAAACTCTTTCTAGAGAATTAGTGATATACGTTCTGTAAATACAAAGAATAGAAAAAGGTACTCATGTGTTTTGTTTCATGTGATTTCTTTCAGGTATCGTAATAGATTGTACGTACATGCGTATATACATACGTACATAATCCTAACAAATCGACAAGCCCAAACAAAACCTTATTGTTATATACCTAAGAACTATCATCTTGCAATCAAAAAGTCCGCAACGAAATCGGTCCACCTGTTCAATAATGTGATATCAAATACAGACACACACAGACACGTCTAGCTTATAAAATCCCTCTTTCTTCGTCGGAAGCAAAAACATCCAGATAATGTTTAAGCCTTACCACTATTTCATAGTTAAATAATGTAGAAATATAGTTTGTATAAAAAGATTAAGATTTAGGAGAAAAATTAAGATCTGGGAGTAATTTGTAAATGTAACTAAAGCTTTATTTGTCTTGTAAGTTTAATGAAATAATTGACGAATATAAAGGAAGCTAGGCAGATTCACAAAGGATCGTGATATTTGACACTCGATATTCTCCAAGAACCTACCACGTTGGGAACTTAGTGTGAAATTAAAAATGGAAATTATTAGAAAAAAAAAGACGAACTCGATAAGTTTATTTTGTAAATAGAGTTTTAATAAGTATTTGGAAAATGTATAAGCAATAATACAAGCAAACGAATACGAAACGAAACACTAATAACCGAAATCCAACTAAATATTAACATTTGTCCATTCCTTGATTTCCATAGACTATTGTCATTCATGTCACAAATTATAAAGACTTATGCACAAGTAATTCATGTCACGTTTAAAAAGCAAATTCGGGAGTGAAACAATCCAAAACCATCCAAACATATTTTGTGTGCTTGTACCACCCTCCATACGCCTTTATCATAACGGCAAAAATTTCGACAGAATTCTTCATATATTTCGCGCAATAAATAATAGACACGGAGAAAACGTTTTAGTTAATGGAAATGAACATTGGAAGTCTTTCTGCAAGGAAACTGCCGGTACTTTTATTGCAAAGTTTGTTATAGATAGGAGAATAAGGTAAGTAGGGTAGGTAAGGTAGGAAGAAAGGTTTAAATAGCTCCGCTATATATTTTTTTTGTGTTTTAATTAGAATGATTCTATTAAGACGACTATCTTTTATAGACCCAAACATTTTATGGGTGCGTCGCTAAAAGGAAATGCTGAAGATACTAATTTGGGTTCAGCAGCAGCCAACACACTATTTATGTTTTTAGTTTTTGTAAGTAAACCATGTCCCAAGTTTGCTTCTTATTAAAATAAAAATACCTCCGAAATATTCTTTGCGCCTTGCAGTTTTATAAATTTAACTAAAGTATTATTTTCTGGTCAATTGCTGTTTCAAAGTAATTTCGATCGTAACATAATGCAAATCAAGTTTTTTCCAATGATCCTATAAAATCCCTAATAAAACTTCACCAACTGAATATGAATGTGGATGTGGGCAGTTGATGGAGTTCCCCATGTTGGTCCAGGCGTCTTTGCAGAATAGACAATCTGCCTCTCTGCCAGGAAGCTCGTAATAGGCGAGCATAGGGCTATCGTCACTAACACCGTGACATCTGACTAGGTGGTAGAGTTTCGCAGCAACCAGTCCGGATTGGTACCACCGCTTTACCTATTCCTGCTGCAATAACGTCAGTGCTTACCTTTGTCGTGTTCCGGTTAAAGGATAAGGTAGCCGGTAAGCTTATTGTTGCTCTAGGCTTAAAATCCCGGCCTCAGGTTGGTAAATTCCGTCCGCTTATTTGCCTTCCAATATCATTAAATAAGTTACTTTTTAAGTACGAGGTTCTTGTGTAAGGCGACATATTTCTTATTTTAAAAACTTTTTAAACGTCTGAAATCTGATATCTTTAATTTTTGTAGTCCATAATTCCTCCAAAAAAAATTATTTTGCATCTGTTAATTAGGAAAAAATATATATTAAGTCTGTAATTTCAGATGAAAGTCTTCAAAATTCACCAATAAAGTTGGTATTGGTAAATTCACCACGCACCAACTAATTTAATTTTAAGTCACCACTATCTTATTTCAATGATAGTAATTAAAAAAGACAAAATATATTTAGTATTGTCACAACATGACAATTCTACAGAATCTTAAACTAATTTGTAGAGTCCTAAAATGTTCCATCTCTCGTTTTGTTTAATAAAAAATAGCAAACATTTGAAATTTGTAATCCATTTATTTTTTTATGTAAGAAAACTTGTTAAAAACATTATCTTTATTGCGACGGACCAATCTATTTGACGTAAACTTTTAATCGGATCCAACCACACGTAATCAGTATTGTTATTTTACGGGAGCATCAAATGTTGTCCGTCAGTACCTTACCTTCTTAAAACAAAATGCGAATCACGTTTGTTCCTGTCTGAATCTATTCCCTAGAACATAAACCAATGGCACCAACTTCATTGGCTTCGTAAACAACTGACATTGTTAATTTTGTGTTCTGAGAATTGCTTCAGGAGATTTAGTTTCGTATTCGTTGCAAACTAGCTCACGTTAACTCTACTGTCTATAAATTACTAATATGTTTATGTGGAACTAAATTAACGTAATGTTTTTCTATAACTTACTTTTCATGTCTTCGTGAGGTGACTGGTTCCGATCTCTGTTCGGGAAACAAAAAGAAAATGTATGTTTAAAAACAAATGTAATCAAAATGACTTCGCCTGGGCTTGTCACTTATCACATAAAGTGACTTTAGAGTCTTCGGTTAGTCGGTGGATACACTGGAACACAGACTCACGCCTTCTTTTTCGAGATAGAGGCCTAAAGATACTTGTTTTAAATTTTATTTTAAAGGTATCTTTGATGGCACCTAGCAAATCTGGAAGAAGCAAACCTTAATGAAAGAAATAGTGCTTAAAAGTTAAGATGGATCTATTCATGTAATTCTGAAAATTGGATAAAAATCAATTTAATTATTTATCAGTGAGGCAGAAATAGCCAGATAAGAATTTCAGAGGTGTTACTTTTGAATATTTGGTTTTGGTTTAGAAGGTGTGGATTAGGCAGGTGAGTTATAAGATTCTATTCAAAAAGAAAATTTATTTATTTTGATATTTATTTATGTATGGTTAGAAATTTTGTCTTGTTTGCTGTCTACTTTATATTATGTTTGTTATGTGGATTGTATCTATAATTATGTATTCATAATTTTTATATTATGACCGCCTCGTTTGTCGAGTGGCTAGCGTACACACTTAACTACATCGACTTACCGCGAGGCTCGGGTTTGATTCCCAATGGGCATCAGGCATTTGTGTGATGAACATTTAGATGTCTGCATTTCCGGGTCTGAGTGTTTAAAAAAGGACAGTTGTCCAGGATATTTATTTATTATTTATCCTATGTAGTTATATATTACTGAATTATTTTATTTGTATGTACATTCAAATTCAAATTTTATCTGTATTATTCACGGTTTTTAAACTTAAATCGTCGCGAATTAATAACATTTTTAATTATTTATACGGGATACTCACGATCTCTTTTTATTTGAGATAATAAGATAGATGAGGCTCATCTGTCAGTAGATCCTCCTGTCAAAAGTTACAGCTTGCCGCCGCAGTCCCGTCGTGACCACGGCCTATGCAACTAGGCCGAAATATCGACAAATAAAATAAAAAGAGATCGTGAGTATCCCGTATAAATAATTAAAAATGTTATTCACGGTTTTTGTTTATTTGGTACCTACATATTTGATCTCTGTTAGTTAAAAGGTGGATTGGGAAAGAATGCATTTAACATTAAGTTCGCCTTTTGTACTGACATTTTTTTTTGTGTGCAGTAAAGTTTAAATAAATAAATAAATAATATATGGTCGCTATGACCAAGAATGATGATAACATGGTTCTTAGCTATAAAATATAAGTTTTATTGGGTTGACGTTACGTTAGGTTTCGTTTTTAATTTTAGACCCCTAAAATTAAACATTTTCTTTTACCAAAACAAAACTAAAAATTTAAATATTTTTACTAAGATTTTTAAATTATTACGATTCATACAGATAGTGTTTGTTACATGTTCATTTTATATTATCCAAGCTAATATCAGAAAAGACAAACTCAACAAGATTGGTAATAAGATTTGTCAATGTCAAAAGACCGAAGATTTTTCATTTCCTTCTTATTTTGTTTAGAAAGATACGAAGAAGGAAATATTTATTTTATACAGATAATCAAACCTTTTTTTTATAATAAGAAATCTTTATAATATTTGTATCTACCACCGGATCGGAAGTCGATGGCGGGGTAGGTCCGTTATCCGGGTCCGAAACAAGCTGAGCAGTTTTCTATTATTTTAAACATATATTTACGAATAAAGTATTCTTATTAAAAAAAAACCGTATTGATCCGGGACCCCTGGGTCGAATAGACTATTTGCCATCCTACTTGATGGTTAGTAAGAGGCGTGCGATGCTTAAGAACCACCATCTTTAGCCTTATTTATTCCTGCGGCTGTAATGACAATGTTTGGCATTATCTTGTTGCTGTCCGGAAGTTAGGTAGATTTGTAGAATAGGCCTAGCACTCAGGCCACAAGACTGTGACGCACCAATAATAGCTATGGTGTCTTTAAGCTAGGTTTGCCTTTATCATTAGGAAAGCCGCGTGCTTGTTCGCTCTGTCTCATCATATATATAAAACATATGTAATTATTTGAAACTTATTTAATAAAAAAATAAACTTAGTTAATATTAAAAGTAGTTTCAATTTTAATGTTAACTTTTGATTTAAAAAAAATCAATGATTTCGATGTGAACAGTTTGTATGAATTAACATATAATTGCCATATTTAACTCACTCATTAAGAGTTTTTTAATAAAAATAGTAATTGGGATATCTGAGTGGAAATTTTAAAATACCACTATTGAAGTGAAACTTCTTTAGAATCGTTGTGATTTCAAAACGGGTGCAACGGAAAAACGACAGGTAAGAGACACAAATATATATTCATCTCATTCTTTTGCAGGTAAGAGACACAAATATATATTCGTCTCACTCTTTTGTCGATTTACTGAAGTTTCACTTCTATCGTATGTGAATCGCACACACACATTTTTTTTCTTGGCATGTTCTATAGTAGATCGACCTCGATACTTACCAAAATTTTATAGGTATATTAAAATGCTGCACTTCTAATACGGTACTTTTAAAATATAAATTTTATACCTAAACTTTTGACAAAATAATTTGATTTCAGGAACATCATTATAATGACAAAGAACTATCTATAAAAACACCACATCTAAAGTGGAAGTTGTTTGGGAAGTGCCTATTCTTATTTTTTTTATGTACGTCATATATAGGTTCACAAAAAAAGGTTGCCTACCAATTTTTTACGATGTGTAACATTTATAACCGCTGAAAAATAATCATTATATTTTGTATTCGTAAATGACTTACTTATTGAAGTCGAAGCTGTTTTTTTTTTGCAATTTTACTGCTCTATAAAGTTATTGTAAGAACACTACACTATCAATAATTCTCTTTATTTTAATAATAGGAAAGCTACGCATACTGACCCATACACAATTGCTAGTCTGTTTCTGTAAGGGTAAGTGGAACGCATTACACTGACCCAGCCAAACGTTTATTACGGATTGGACACAGCTGCAGGGACAGTGTTTCCGATCGTACATGAAATTATGTACTCAATATCCATAGATAAACTGTTCGCCTCTAACATTTGTTTTCAGTGTTAAGGGTAACTTCACAAGTTCGATAGTATAACAATCTTTAGAGAAACAGCTATTTTGTTACGTCATCTATACTAAATTTAAAATGGGTCACTTAAGTAATAGCGAATCGTCACGAGAATTAAACGTACGTAGTTAATTTCGGCCCAATAATATCATAGAAAGTAGGTTATATATGACCAGGTATTGGTGAAACCTCAACTCTTTAAATTTATTATTAATTAAAATGCGGAAGCTTTTTAATATTATAACATGCACAGATCTTTCCTGGTGGTAAGAGACAACCGTGACCGAACTTACACAATTTAAGAAATCGAGTTATTGCTTGATTTATGCGTGTTAGTCAGCAATTCTAATACAGAAAAATAATGGAACAAATATATATTTTTTTCATTTATTTGTTCATTTAAATTCAATGGTTACATGATTAAAGGGTCAACATAAACTCATATAAATTTTTCTTTGCACCCAATAGTTGCAAGACTGTTAACAGTATTACAAACAATAATGAACATTACACGTATAATAAAAAAACCAATTCGCTTTAACACACATTTTGTAAATCCATAATTCACTGGTATCTCCACTGACAGCCTACAGCGCAAAAACTTGTTTTTGTTCGATAATTATACTGGTGGATTCATAAAACAAGTAAAAATAAATATAATAAATGATATAATAATATAAATGTAATATGTATTTGTATCACAAATGAAATTAAATTATTTTAATATATAAATGAATAATATAAGGGTGATTGTTATAGTCTAAAAAGTTATTAGTTAACTGCTTATACTGTTTTGTTT
This sequence comes from Calephelis virginiensis, assembly GCA_002245475.1. NCBI lineage: Eukaryota > Metazoa > Arthropoda > Insecta > Lepidoptera > Riodinidae > Calephelis > Calephelis virginiensis. The sequence continues at coordinate 130,025 of NJDC01002775.1, read as the reverse complement.
TATACATAAACATACCTACTAATTATAACTTGATGAACTTTTTCCGTAATGGTTATTAAACTTCATATTTCTAGTTCTTAATTGATTTGGACTGTATTTTTTTTTAATTTTAAAATTTTCAATCAATAACTGTTTATGAACTTTCTCGTGCACTGGTATAAATTTGCAGTAGCTAAAAAATTTTGAGCTATCATTTTTAAGACTATTTTAAATTTTTTTGGGTACTATTCTTTAATATTCTTAATTGTATCCAATAGATTTTATCTAGATAACTCCTGTAAGTCCGCCCATAACTAACAAGTCCATAATTTATAAGTGATTCCGCTAAAGACTTATATAATAATAGTAATGTTGAAAATGGTATCTTATATTTTATAAGTGAAAATTTAGCTAAAATACCTCTAAGTTTGTCACATACACGGTTAATATGGTGCTTCCAGTTATTTCGATCATCAATACTTAGTCCTAGATATAATTGCTGTTCCACTACCTCGATGTCTTTACAATCACAAGTGATTGGCTTCAGTACGTCTTTATGTAAGCAGTCATGAGAATGTAATATCAACCTAGGAGCAAAAAAAACTTAAATTGTGACTTGTGCTTATGTACATAACTTTTGTTTTATTACCATTTAACGCGAGCCCCATGTCATGTGACCACTTCACTAAAATACTAAAATACTTATGTAAAATATCTAAAGCTTCACTGGTAGTTCTGCCGATAATAAGCAAGTGTCGCCTGCAAATTGATATATGGCACATTAATTGACTAAACTAGACAGGCTATTGACATACGTTAAAAAATGCAGAGGGCCTAACACTGATCCCTGTGCTGTTCCTTGTTTAATTTGTATTGGCTCACTATATTCTTCACCAACTTGAAGAATAGCTTTCCTGTCTATCGAATAATTTTTACACCAATTTAACAAATTTCCTCCTATCCCACTACTTTCTAGTATTTCTATAAACTATTATATCGAAGAGTGTCAAATGCCTTACTATAAATGCTTTACTGAAAACCTAGATCCGAAAATATCGTTATATATCGTCGATGTTCGTTACACAAATGTCTGACACACGCCTGCGATCGAATCAGAGCCTAGCAGTTAGTTAGTGAAATTAGGCGTGTGTGCTAACCTCTCGCCTAACAAGACAGTCAAAAAGGAACCATAGAGGTTATAGGTGCATCACCGTTGTGTGTAAGTTTAATGATGTACAAATCTACCAGCTACCTTTTTCTCTAGACCAATGACAACGCCAAACACTGAAATTATGCATTCTTTACTTTTACTTATTTAAGACGTAGAGTTTTAGTTAAAATTTGTTAGGAAGACTGTAACTTGTCAAAATAAGAAATAAATCAAATTAAAGCGCGATGAGTTACAACAAAAGGGGCACAAAAATGTAATAAATAACCGTGGGTGCGGTAATTTAATCAATGTATTACTTTGTTTGTTGAAATATGGCTTTGTACGAACTTAATAATACGCTCCAGGGTCATAAATTTCGACTTTGTTCAGGAAATAATATTAAACGGAATTTAAATACAACAAAGTTGTATATTTCTTTTGTTAAGGATAAAGTATCAAATTTGTTGAAACTCTCTATACCTGAATAATTGAAACTGATAAACCGTAAAACATACCTCATGGATTGGGGTGGGGCTGTAACAATTCCATTGGCCATTTTTGCAGTAGTGTAACTACACATATTATCTTATTGCGTTTGTTGTCCAGTAGCCCGGTGTTGGTTACTTCACGAGGTCCTAGCTTGACTCCTGGGTGGAAACAACAGAAAGTAACTGTATTTTCTTTAACGTATTTATAAAAAAAAATCATTGATCTGGATAACATAAGTACCCGACTGGTGATAGGTTTGTCACTTATCATATTGTATGATTTAGTATATTAAGCTAGTAGCGGGAAGCCTGCCTAACTGTAAGAGAAAACAGGCGTAAAGATATACATCTTTAGATTTAACGGCGAAGGCGTATAATATCGAGAAGGGGAGACCGAGGTGAGTTGTGCCAGAAGAGAGTTGTGACATCGTTATTTTTTGTAACCTATTAACGGATATTGAGCTCGCAATAGCGTACGTTTATCAGTTCAAGTTTCGAGCTAGCAATCGTGCACTATTACGAATTCACAAACCAAAAATCGACGACGTCACAACTCTCCTCTGTCACAACTCACCTCGGTTTCCCCTACCAAGTGTCACGTTTCTTGTAAACCTCTCTAGCTTTTGCCACATTCATTATCTAATCTTTTCATTCAAAATGCCGGTTTTGAATGCTGTTAACACCACGTGTGGATAAAATCAACGCGATTTGGTTATAAAACCAGTGTCTTCTTGAATACTTACACATACATTTGCCTTGTATTTCTGTTTTGCCTTGAATATCTGTTATTTGCCATTCCGTCGACATGACCAAACCAATTGATAATATAGTCAAAAGCCGACCCCAACATTCGAAGCATTGGAACTTGTTAAACTTCTTTACAAATCAAACGTAATGTCCACTATATAACTTGTTGTCTGAAGCAGTGCTAGAGAACAATATATTTTTCTTTCTCAGGTTGACCACGCACAATAAAAATATTTTGTTGTTTATTCGTATCAAAATCTTGGTGCATTTTTGTTTACAATTGATTTTAGATATAAACTCAACTAAGTGCAACATAATAAAACAAAAACAGGATTTTTACACCATAAATAACTAGGCTACGGTATGACCAGACATGATTGGTTGCAATAGAAGACCCCATATAATAGATTATAATATAATGGTTTTGTTTCTGCTGCTCACAAACTATACAACATTTTCCATCCCTTTTCTTACGTTTTCCAATTCAACAAAAAGGAAAGGGATTGAAAGTTTTGGACGTTTTAAATTTTATTAGGAGGAATATATTAAAAATCTGTAAAAATGTCACGACAAACTAATCTGTTGGGGCCAAAGGTATTTATTTTAATTACTATCGTTGAAAGAAAATGGTGATCATTTAAATTTAGTTTAGTTAATGCACACTAAATTTATCATTAATGTTAAATATAACATAACAAATCGTAATCTTATTTGGAAAACAAATTTATTGATAATGAAATTAATATAAAAGACCAAGCACTAATAAAGTGATTCTTGTAACAAAAACTAAATATTAAATAAAAAATTACTTTGCCATCATGTTCGTGACACTTCTTAACCACAGTGGTTCACGAACTAAACTGTAACAGACGGTGCTGGTACCACGCTTTATTTGTAACTACGAGGGCCATTCAATAAATGTTTAGCCTAAGAAAAAATAAAGAAAATTTTGAGAAAGTAAAGATTTATTTTTCAACATAGTCTCCTTTCAATTCAATACACTTGGACC
>NJDC01002775.1:110637-126509 GCA_002245475.1 Calephelis virginiensis | reverse complement strand
GGGCGTGGCTCATCAAAAACCGACGTGCGGCCACGAGCCAACTCGTTGAACCAATTTTTGACGGTCGCCATCGAAGAAGAAGAGTCACCGTACACAGCATCCAAGCGCTCTTTGATTTCGCTGCGCGTTTTCCCTTCCAAAACAAGAATCTAATCACCGAACGATATTGTTTTTTTTCCATTTTTGCAAAACCGACTGACACGCTCGCTTCCAAAGGCTGTCAAAACAAAACATATGAAGGAAAAAGACTGAAAACTACTTGATAGACTTCAAAAAGTATTTACTGCACGATAGTAAAACTCTTTTGTAACAACAAGGCCATGGGGCGATGAGGCTAAGTAATTTTTGAAGGCCCCTCGTATTATAACGTTTATTTTAATAAAAACGACAGTAACAAAGGGCTTTTCGTGCTTTTAAACACTTGGGAGGATAAATTTAGATTATCTGAGTGATTCTAAGAAAATTGTATATCTTCCATATCATGTGAAACTGTTGCGTCATAGCACAAGGTATTTTGTGGGGACAAAAATGTGCTTTTATTAAGGTGTTAAAAAAAGAGAACTTATTAATTTATCTTAATATAATTGTACAAACAATTCTACTATTTTATTAAATAAGCTATTGTATATTTACAATTGGAACATAACATATTCAACTAAAAGGACATAAAGGTGGTCTTATTTTTTCCGTGAGATTTCTGCTTCAGCCTATTGCATTCTGTTGCTGAAAGTAGGCGTCAGCTTCCAGCTGCACCCTTGCCCAAAACTAGAATATTCCAGAAATACCGATCATTTCGTTATGTGGGAATGAAACTGTGATACTTTTAATTAAGAATTAAAAAAAAATAACTTATACATTTAAAATAAGGAACTTAGTACTTACTTTCCAGTAGCTACCAGCTGCACTCTTTAAGTCATTTAATTATTAAACAGTTAGCTTTTGCTGAAAACGGAATATTCCAGAAATTTATATTGCTGGATTACGTAGTTGCTCTCATAGTGTTGATGGACGTGATGGAGGGTGAATTCGCGCCTGGATCGATACTTATAGCTTAGGTAACTTTCTATTAGCAACAATTCCAGAGCTTACTATCATTGTCCTCGGAAGCCAGTAGACTTACTGATGCTATAGGACTAACATACTCAGGTTGGATACATACAAGTCACATATTCGAGGTATTGGAAGAGTGACATGTGTTTCTTAGCATCAGGTGAAGAAAACACAATTCTATATTAATATAAAGTTAAATCTTAATTCTATAATTTAAAACAGTTTTAAAATTTTAAATAAACCTCAACAAAATCTGCACTTCAGTTGGCAAACAAAAATCTACATCTAAGCCAGTTCATTCGTTTAAGTGTTCTAATGCCATAGTCAGACACACACACACAATATACATAGACACGTCAAACTTATAACACTCCTCTTTTTCATTGAAGGTTAGGAAACCAGTTCTAAATTAATATTGCAATAACAACAGTAAAAAAATTGTAAATTTTACCATATGGATTAAAAATTCGGATTGAATTCAGACCGCAAACCGAAACTATCCAAATGAAAACCTGAAAAACGGAAACAGTTATTTAATATTAAAATTCGTGTAGCTTTTTACACAATAAGCGAGGTTTTTTCTAAAGCGTGGGGTAATCTAATATATATAAATCTCGTTATTTTATAAAAATAGAGTTACGCTTATTTCATATAAAAATGTACATGTACAAGTCTTAATACAAAGTATTAATAATAAAGCAAATTAACTTGAGCTTTAGGCGTAGAAACGCAATATGAAATATCAATCAAACAAAAAGTAGAAAAGAGTTACAAAGTATTTTTTTATTCAAAAAATACTGGTTGACGCTGAAAACATTTCATTCCATTAAAGCAGAAATGAATTACATCGGTACACATCAGAAAACAGTTGGGTTTGCCTGTATTACAAATAATCTTTTGTAATAAAGACATCATCTGATTTATATGTTTGTACGTCACGTGTTGATAAAGTATGTGTTGGGCAAGACATGATAATACTGTATCATCTTTTATGTACCTACATACATGATGCAAAAACATACATATATAAATAAATATGAAACTTTCATCGTTTGTTATATTCTTTGGGGGTTGATTTTTTATAAAAAAAGCTTATGTTTTAACTAAAATCTTTAGCATTCAGTACGCATATAAAATTTTATTCCTATATGTTAATTGATTTAGCCGTGAAAGAGCAACAAACAGACAGACTTTCGTTTTTATAATATTAGCATGGATTGTATAGATACATACATGTAAAATTTCATAAAATTGATTAAGCGGCTTAGCTACAAAAGAGCAACAGACAGATAGACATATAGATAGACAGATAGACATATCGATAGACAGACTTTCGCATTTATAATATTAGTACGGTTGTTGAGAGTAACATCGATTTATTATATTATGATACCTTGTTGTCATTGGCAACGATCAAACGTCACAGAAAAATGTAGATAAAAATGGCACAATATACATCTTCCAGTTGAGCCTTAAGTCAATCTGAGGGGTTCTCAAACGGTTACATCTCAGGCAATTTACCCTTTTGCATATGCAAATAACTCTTTCATTGAAGTGTCCAAAAAAGGGCAATCTGTGAAAGGGTTACAGGATTATTTTTGGGTTCACTCTTCAGAAATACAATGGAGTAATATGTTTTCCTGTGTAGTGTGTGTACTAATTGCGGGGGGAAAACCCCGCAATTAGTAGACCTAGAATGAAGACTTAGATAAAAATTTTGCTGTCTGTAAATATCGAATATTGTATGATAATATTTAATGAAGTTCCTTAGTTCATATAAATTACGCGTGTTGTTTGTTCGCAATCGACTCTTAAACTACTTTTATTTATATCATAATAATATATAAGCGGACGAAAACGAGCAAGTCCCCTGATGGAAAGTGATCACCGCCGACCACAGACCAAGAATACTCCTGGCCGACATCCTGTCACAGATGTGTTGCCGATACATAACTGATTTTAAATATATTTACACAACGTACATATACAGTTTGATTTAACTTGTAATATGAAATAGCTTACATATTAATTTAATATATAAGCTGTGGATAATAGCTTGTAATTATAAAATGTAATTATGAAAATAAACTCATTCAATTACTTTTAAGAACATCACAATTTGTCATAAATAATTTCAAAAAATAGTAATATTTTAATGTGAATGACTTCTTTCTTTCTTTAGGTTTTGGCCTTCACGTTAGTATTTAGCCATTAGTCAAGTAGTAATTTGCATCAAATTTTATATTAATTTTAATTAGTCATCAGTCATAAGTCGTCAGTAAGTCATGTCAGGCTCTTGGGTAAAACGGTGACCTTTTTACACAAGCTCATGAAATGAGTTTTGGCGGCAACGAGGAAATATACGATACGCTAATTTCTTCGTGATTATTTCATTTGTGCACTTTAACTGAACAAAATTGTACAAAATGCCACCAAAATTGACCAATTTCACTCAATATTAACACGAAATTCAATAATTATGAAAAAACTTCGACCATCTTTTCTCTCGATTGCGCCAAAACTCATGTGAATGACTTAAACCCTATAAAAACCTCTCAAAAATACAGATGACTATTAATTAAAATGATGACATAGAAAAGTACGTCAATTATAATCTGACGATAGCAAAAAGATAAACAACTGAAAAAGGCTCTTATAAGACGCGAAACGATACTGGATTGATTGATTGGTGAATGAAGGTGTTAAGGCAACTGAGCATTGAATAATATGACTGCTCTTGATTAAGCAAGAGATTTGTCACTGCCTGCATCCTATCCGGCAGTACTTCGATAACATACTATACTCATCAGATGGTGGAAACAGTAAAAAGATATTTTTGAGTATTTTAAAGACATCAAATTGTGTACCTACACCAAGTCTATGATTTTCTTTGTATCTGTCTATCCTTTTCACTGGTCAGCTGGAAGTAATCTCTCTTGCTGGAGATGAGCTCGCCTTTTGTACTGTATTCTCTTTAAGTTAATGTTTAGTGTTATTATTATGTGTACACTAAATATATTATCATTATTATTATAAACAAAAGTACATACTTTCAGTACATGAAAAATTAAAGAAAAGTAACTTTAAGTTCCATCATGCCACGCAATACATACGGAAGACCCTTTATGAAATCCCGTTTCTTAAATTCGAAACAAATTTGTTCGCGTATGAAAATTCACTAGAATTTCGTAAGAGAAAATTTCGAAAGTATTTTTTTTAAGCGTACAACGAAGAAGCGTTCGCCTCTTTTGGTGATAAGAGATAACCGTGGTTTACAGATACCATAGATGTTATAGGTATGCCATTGGTTTGTGGCCTGGATGATAAGCCTTTTGAGCTAGTCAACCAACTACCACCCTCTAGCCCCGAACATGATAGAGACATTATGATTATAGAAATAAGCAAGGAGGTGGATTTTTCTACCACCTCTACGACCTGTAGTTGTGGTGGTAGCTCTATAGATGCCCATAACGAAATTTCGTATGTGGCCTATTAGGAAAAAACCTGAATTAATATCTTCAGAAAGGACCTTCTTATTTTTTTGGGTTTCACAATAACATTTTCTATTAAAAGTTGGACAACGTGTGAACGTTAATAAAAGCTTATCTTTCGGATCCCTTGTTAAAAACTAAAAGCAACCCTTTCAATGGATGACTGAGGTTCTGATACATAAACTCACAAAACTTATTACCGTTTACCGTCAAGCTCTCGTGAAATAAGAAGCTGTCCAATTTTTCGGTTATGTAAACGTCATAAAAGGATTGTATAGGAAAGGCATGAAAACTAACGCGATATCTAAGGTAATATATTGTTGTCACTTGTACTATCAATGTTAAACTAATTGTAATCGATATAAAAAAAAATCTAGAGACGAACCGAAATCAATTATTTAAAAAAAGTCGTTACATATCTTACACTTAGTTCATTACTGAATATTGACATTTATTCTAGGTTTTTAATAAAAATACTTTTTAAGCGTTTTACGAAACCTAAAGTACGTAAAATGAAAATGAAAATTATTTGTTTGCAGAATATGTGTGTGAAAAAGTTTTTTACACAGAAACTTAAGAATACAACATATTCTACCACACTGTGTTGTGCAAATAATTATTTAAATTTAAAGAAATCGAATATTTACATTCTTTTTAACATTTAAATCAGAGCACTTATTCATATTTTTGATATATATTTTATTTATTTGTTTGTTTAGTAAGCTTCATAATTTATTACAAATGATTTTAAAGGAAAGAATTGATTTTAAAGGAAGGAATTGAAAAAGTTGTCCAAATTTCGAAAAAAATATAATCTGTTGGAGTAAAGTTCAGGGAGTATGTTGTATGTTTTTGACATTCCAATTGAAGCTTTTCTAATTTAGAAGCCATCTGTTTTGCAGTGTGTAGTCTAGCATTGTCAAGAAGCAGCAGTGGCGTAAAATATACAAAACAATCCTCTGCAAAATGTTGAGAACATATTACACTGTAGTGTAATATGTTTGAAAACCAATTCTCTAGCTGGGTTTCTTTAATCCAAATATTTGTTAATTTGTGATCTTGTAAGTACCTGATTTAATAACATACTTATCTAATTGAAGGCCATGATAAAATACATAAATAACCATTCTGGAATTGTTTTAAATTCAAATTAAGTTTTAAAATTGTAGCAGCCCTTTGAAAGTTTTATGATATACTGATCACAACATCGCCTGTCGGATCCAGTCTTGAATTTATATTACCACCACTTAACGCACTTAAAATAATTAAATAAATTAATCTTATTAAACAATTTATGAGCTATTCAATACAACAACGCCCTCTACCGCCTCATATGGAGTACTGTTCTCAACTCTGGGCACAGGGCTCCACAGTACCAGCTCCTTCCGTTTGACCGCATTCAACGAAGAGCAATTCGAATTTTCAATGACCAATCGGCTTGATTCCTTAGCTTTGCGTTGGGTCACTCAGTGTTACCGAATCTATCATGGGGAATGCTCTGAGGAGTTGTTTGGTTTGATTCCAGCCGCTGGTTTCCACCTTCGGACATCGCGTCAGAGCTTAAGGTATCATGTCCATCATCTCGATGCGTTGCGATCTACAACTATGCGATTCCGAAGACATTTTTTACCCCGTATAACACCTTTGTGGAATCAGTTACCGAGGGCGGTATTCCCAAACGATTATGACTTAGGAACCTTCAAGAAAAGAGCATACTCATTCGTTAAAGGTCGGCAACGCATCTGTGATACTCTTGGTGTTGCGGATGTCCGTGGTCGGAGGTGATCACTTTCCATCAGGTGACCCACTTGCTCGTTTGCCTCCTCTTCTATTAAAAAAAATAAGTTCAGTTATCTCTTGTGTTGGTCAAGGTTATCTGCCTCTCTACCATGTACCTTGTAAGCGACAAGCACATGTGAAACAGGTCATTGTCAACAAGATCACTGGTGGTAGAGTGCTGTGCAGCAACTTTCCTGGGTAGGGATACACCACCCTACCAATTCCTGCCGCTTTAACAACAGTGTCACATTCCGATACGTAGGGTAGGGTACCTGGTAGACGGCAGACATTAGACCTCACATTCCGAGAGCGAATTTAATTGAATGAAATTACAGCACCTGTAACGTCAATGGTGTCTATAGGCCACGATTGTCTGTTACCATTAGGAGAGCCGTGTGCTAGTTCGCTGACTTCTCACATTAAAAGAAGTAACTATCCAGAGGCCAACTCAAAAGTACACAGAATAAGTTTGTTATCGATTATGTCAGTGCTTAACTTTATCGATAAAGTTCAAACATACCTACATATATATATCTTAGCGCCGGTATCCTGTTCAATATGATAAATAAATTAAAATATCGATAAAATAGATTTGCACATTAGTACATCATCGTCCAGTAAAAAGTTAAATGAAACCATGATCTGACCAGTTTTGGCGCAATGAGTCAAAATGTGTTCATTAATACTTAAATAATGGTATTATGAAAGAAATTTTGATTTAAATTAAGGAGAAAGAGATGTAAAAATAAAAAAAGGGTTGAAAAATGCCTTTTTTAAAATAATAACGGTAGGAAATAGAAAAAAAAAGTTTCAAGTAAAAGTCGTAAAGAAAAAGAAAAATACACAAAAAAGTTCCCCTTCATTTTTTTTTATCAGCTTTAGTTTAGCTGCAAAAAATAAAAATTAAATTTGCTTTGTAATTAGCATTTAAATTTAGTTGTAACGCTCTTTCTGCGTATAGGTACAGGGCCCTTACCATGAGTTTACGGCTTGTCGAGTTTACTATACTCGCTACCATCGCTGTAAATTATTTTTATGAAAACTTTGAACAGCGCCTCTATTGGTGACGAAGAGAAACACATTTTTAGAGCAAAAGTGTCATAGATTTCGACACATATCCATATTAAAGTCTTACAGGTTACTTAGGTAATATACGTAATAGGTTTTGGATTGAAAAAATATGGCAGTGTAGAAATAAGAAAGAGCAGGTTCTGTTGGTGAGTTTTTGCAATAACCAAGCGAAGTAAAGCTGTAAAAACCGGCTTCAACTATTTGATTGGGTACTAGGTTGCGAATTGATAACTCTTTTAGTAGTAGATTTCAAATGATTCAAAAATGGTCCTACATACATTTTATCAACTACCTACTAGATTTTTTTCGATGTATATTTAAATACTACATAAATGCGTTAAATATACATTATTAAGTTCAATTCAAAAACCACATTACGGGTTATGCTAAAATTAATATAGGATCCCCTCAGAGGCATGACCTATATTTCTAAAGAAGAAACATCAAAATTGGTTGCCTGTCACCAAGCAATTGCGTGACAAAATATCCAAAAATAAATCTGGTTAAATTGAGCGACTCAAAAAAGGAGGAGCTTTTTTATAAGTGACACAAATTGAACTTAACCGCAAATCAAGCATGTTATTTTTTATCCTCCTCCCCTGATAGTATAAAATAGCTGCAGCCTATAAGCACTATAGATATGCTACTAGCCTTACAGTCTTGTGGCCGGGTTGTGAGGTCAATTGTGCAAGTCTACCCTATAGCCTACCCTCGGGGCCGGAATATACACGAGTATTGTCATTGTGATGGCAGGAATAAGTAAGACGTTGATCCCCTACCCAGAAAATGAGATGCTTGTGTTATGGGTGTTAGTCAACGATTCTAACATACAGAAATACCTTATATATTTTACGCCGCTGCAATATAAACAACATCAAAACAGACAATGTATATAGACAAGTTTCTCAGTAGGTAATATTACCTGACAACTCACAACAGAGTCGCTGTTACTGGCGTCCAGTGGTTTGTCAATAATTCGGTACAACACCGGCAAAGCGTTTAGTTATATGAAGCTTCTTGTTAACTACAGGTTGTACAACTGACCTTTGTTGAAGTTACTAGAATTATTTTGAAACTGTTGACTTGAACATTCAGAAGATTTAATACTTACCATCAGAATTGCAGTTGAATTGTAGAAAATTCAATTTTATAATCAGATATTTTTTTATAAAGTAGGTCATAATTCATAATTCCAATTGCCTCTGTGGTCTAGCGATCCGGCGTCGGACCGCCGGGTCCGATCCCAGGGTCGGGCAACAAATAACTAGAAAATGCGTATTAACATTTTTTTAAAAAAAAATGTGTGCGTGCGTACACTCGTAAGAAGTGATACTTCTTTATGACGTTTTTTTTTTTCAAAAATAATTTACTATATGCAACTTTAGAGAAATTGGTTAAATAAAGTTAAATTAGATAAAGTTTAATAAAAGGCTTTTATTATCATAGACATAAATACAAATTCTACAATTATTCCATTTTAGCTTATCACTACAAAGATTATTATTGAATTTCATTAATTGTAATAGAATTATTATTATTATCATTGATGTCGCTATTATATATTTGTGTTATTAATGGCTTATGGTAACTAAAGTACGAAATATATTGTTTACATTCCACAAAATTTAGTAACCGAGCGAAAACTCCATCAATTGTAGTGCCGGATCTCGTTGTCAACGTTTGAGGATTGTTTTTCATGGATAAATTCAGTTTATCTTTCAAAAATTCAATTAATTTCAAAGATTTTTCTGATGCTAAATTGATATTAAAATCTCCACTTAATATCATCGGTATTTTATCATTATTGTTGCCGAGTAAAGAGACACCGCCACTTGTGTATGATAACAACGAATGGTGAATAAAATCAATCATATCGTCCACCTTCTGATTAGGAGATATATATATATATATTGCAATAATCAAAATTTTTATCCCATTTACCATTGTGCATTGAGCCATACATAAATCACCAACTGCTGAAGTAAGTGACCCATGAAAGTCAGGAGAAAGAACAGAAAAATCTATCGATGAAGTTACAATGTTAGCAACATCTTTAGAATTATGATATATTCCTACAATAAAACATTGTAAATGCAGATTTAATGATTGGATCTTTATTTCGAGATAAATACCCTAAAATGAGAATATGTTAAAGAATATATTTAAATATTAACTGTTGATTAACAGAAAATAATACAATAGCCTTTTAAAAAAACAAAAAAAAAAATATATCGACTTCAAGCTATCGATTCTAAGGAATAGTTACTAGTGAAGTTTATAAAGTACTATTTTATAACTTGATGTTCTGGTCACACAACAAGATTTATTTGAATATCTTAAAAGTAAGCAATGACATTTACGAGTTCAGGTCCTATTGTAGTTTGCTAAAACAAAAGCAATAAAACGCAGTAACGTGTCTTCTTCGCCATTATAATTAAAGTAGTGCCGCCTTTCTTGATCTTTAAGTCAGTTTTTTACTTTTTTACACAAAATTTGACGCTATCGTAGTATTAAACACGAAAAAAACTTTTCATAATATTTTTTTAATGTGTGTCATTTAGATATCTAGGAAAGTAACAACTACAACAATCAGCGCCACCTGGTCAGACATCCAATCCCGGGCAGCGCCATTTTCATTAGAACACTTAAAACACACACTTTCCACCTTTTTCCTATGGCCCGACTCGGGGATCGAACCCGGGACCTCAAGAAGCTAAGTCCGACGCCAAACCGCCAGGCAATCAGAAAAAAAAACTTTCATTATTTTCTTACTAAATATACACTATCCATTATGTTTTGGCAAGATAGAAGATAAACAAACACACTTTCCCTTATATAATATTACTACTATGATTATAGTACTACTATCTACTAACAATTTGCCAATCCCTACTCCGCTGGAGAAAGTATACTTCGAATCACGCGTGGTAGGGATAAGAAAAAGATGGCGCGTAACGGAAAATGTGACGTGTAACAAAAAAATGTTACACTAAATTTTTTTCCAACCGCGATAAAGAAGTTTAACTTCAAAAAAATAACGTTGGCTGGGATTAGATATATGCCCGATTGGCGATAGGCTTGTCGCCTATCACATTTTGGGACTTAGTGTCTTTGGCTAGTCGTGGGTGCCCTGATTGTGCCTCTGCCTACTTCTTCGGTGATATGGGCGTGACCGTGGGCTATGGATGCTACTAGACAACCTTAGCTCTTAGGTATAAAATGAAGGACTAAGAATTCGAATTGAGGTCCAAATTTGATTTACAACGAGAATAAATGCTGGCATAATGAGAAATACATAGTTATTAGGTATTTATACAGCCATGACTTTTCCCAATAAGGCAAGAACTAAGTCCGTCTATTATCCCAACGATCGATAAATACAGTCTTAAGTAAATGGACACAAAATACAATGTCGGAAACCAGAAGCCAATTGATTGGAAAATAGCGCACTTTTTTCGGTCAACTAACGGTTCTAATCGTATTGAATGCGGTTGGAGGGTAGATGTAATCAAGAGATATTTCGACAATATTTGGGTTTGCCTTTTATGTGTTCCTGAAAAACTCGAAAACGTCTCTTTTCCGTTTTAATGGGTATTGTGTTTTGATCCGTTTGCAACTACACAATTATCTATACATATCATAAAAATTTTCGTCTCAGTAAAATAAAAAGATTAGAGAAAAGAGCCCTACCTTTTTTATTTCAATTAAATTATGTCCTAAAATATTGGCAACGGATATTTAGGATTTAATTTATGGTAAATAAAGGTGGCAAAAAATATCAAATTTTATCAGACGTCGTACTTGCTCCTTTGTCTCATCTTCTATGTAAAAATAGCTTCAGTCAAAGAAATTAAAAGAATATTGATGCAGATTTTTATTCTTGAACGTTTAAAAAGTCTCTAAGCTCGCTATAATTAACACTCGTGTCATAAAACTGCCCTTACGATTATTAGAGCGTGGTGGTTTAAATAATTTGGTAGACTACACAATAACATGTATTAGATAGACTATGTTCCGGACGCCTTTTATAGTAGCCTCAAATAATAAAAAGTATCGGTCCTTACTGTTACAATCAACATTTATTTCACTTAGTAAGTCATCACCTATATTAAAATTAAGTGTTCTATCCGTTTCTGCTGGGATCTCATCATTACCCATTATCCCATTATTCCATTCCATGGCACAAAATCCTTTGAAAACTACATCAGGCACCAATTTCTCATAAAACGTGTTGTTGAAGGCATTATGATCTATTTGTAAATTTTGTTGTGTTCCCATTTTCAATTTGGTCGCAATAGGTCCATCTACGTTCTTTCAAATAAAAGGAGAATTTTAGAGATGACGAAGAAATAAATTGACAAGTAAAAAAATATAAGAGTCGAACATAATACAGGTAGTGTTATATTCGATTCCTAGAAGTAAAGTAAAGTAGGACAGGATAGCCGGTAGACTTTAGGCCTAACATCTCGACAAGATGACAGCTATACACCCACACATCTACGTGGATATCGCTTACTATCAGGAGAACAGTGTGCTTGTTCTTTATTTAACTATTTGAAAAAAATGTGAATATCCTTCTTTAACGAAATGCAACTGAATATAATACGTTGTTTAAAAAAGATAGTAAAGCTAAAGCACATAACAAGTATCACGTTCTCATAATCCTTGCAATTTTATTTCTTTGTGTATGAGTTGAAGCTCTATGGTATCTAGTTGTTTGTTAGGGTACGAGATCCGGTTTCCTTATCAAAAAGTTTCCGGTTCTTTCTTTGTTAACACAGGATACCCTGGATCACTCCGATGAACAGTAACAGAGTTTGTCAACACGATTTGCTGAGGGACGGAAGTATCGTTTTCCTCTGTAATCATTTTCAACATTTCTAGTGAAATAAAATTTTAAACAACTTTTGATACATCGAAAAATATAAAATGACTTGTTCTTCATCTTCCTTTTTAAGACATTTAATAACTACTACGCTTGGTGTAGATGTTGGCGAAATTGTTGAATATAGAAAGATACAATGATAAACAATTTTCTTTCTTGAGATTTTGATTATGTTCACTTTTTATTGAGATTGTCATTTAAATGACTCGTAACTCAAGTGGTTAACGAAAATATCTATCGGCTTATATCAAACGGCTAAATTTCAATTCTCGGTAGGCAGCAACAGGCATTGATGTAACGACACATTAATGTGACGAACTATTTGACAATACCCTATGTCTAGTTACGCGTTTGTTTGCTATGAGTTGTTGCTTCTAATTATTTGACATTTGACATTTTTGTAGATTAAAGATCCAAAGCTAAAACGATATCAGTACTACTTCTTTTTGAACTCGAAAAATAATTAATAAATGTCATTTGAAGAATGTTTGTTTATTACTTACATTTTTTAAACATTTGATTTAATTGGTTGGGTTCGTATGTTGGGTTGGCAGAAAAAGCGTGAGTATAGGATAAATGCGGTCGAAATAATGTGGTGTTACGCTCGCTGACCGCTATCGTAACAGAAATTTCCGTGAAAGAGTGGGATTGAAAGACAGTGTCGTTGTCAAAATGAGAAAGGGCATGTTCCGCAGGTTTGGACATGTAGAAGGAATGACATGAAAGATTGACAAAGCAGATATACAATACGAATGTGGATGAATGTCGTAATCGTAAATGAAGTAGGTACCCGGGAAGACCAACGTTGACATTCCACGATCAAATCGCCAGGATGTTTTTCAAAGGTGGTATCAAGAGTCTTCAAAACCGGCATGTTTGTATGAAAAGAATAACGAATGTAGAGGAAGCAAGGCTGGTTTGGCGGGACCGTGAGGTTTGGCACTCGATACTCTCTGCCTACCCCGTATGGGACTTGGCGTGAAGATATGTATGATTTAATTGGTGATAAAAATAAATTTTCAAAACTATTGTTAAATAAACCCTCGAGTAACACGTTCCCCGGATGCGATAGGATCAGTAACTGTCTCTGGAATGGCTCGTTAAAGACAGACCACTTCCGGCACTAGTTTATCGGACACAAGGGCAAATAAAGGAAGTGAATTTAATAAAATCTCAACGAATTCTTAATGTTCTATTATTATTATTGTTTTCTTATGATAATGGAAGGCAAACAAGCAGACGGATTTCCTGATGGTAAGAAATTCCCGTCGCCTAAAGACAACAAAGGTGGTAATGGTGCGTTGCCAACCTGAGGCCGGGATGTTAGACCTCGAGCAAAAGTAAGTTGACCGACTACCTTACCCTCCGAACCGGAACACGTCATGACGTTATGGCGACAGGAATAGGTAAGCCGATGGTACCAATCCAGGTGAGTCGCTGCAAAATTCTATCACCTAGTCAGATGTCACGGTGTTAGTGACGGTAAGCCTATGCTCGCCTTTTACGAGCTGCCTGGCAGGAAGGCAGATGGTCTATACTGCAAAGAAGCCCGGACCAACACGGGGAATTATTATACTTATAACCACCACTATCGCCTTGCCTATTCCTGTTGCTGTAGCGTTAGTATTCGCCATTGTTTTAGTCCTTGCTGGAGTCGGGATTAACATCGGTTGTTACCCCATAGACCTTAATCCCGGTCATAAGATAGTGACATACTAGTAATAGTAACTAGTAGTCTAAAATCGACAACTTCGACCTTAGAGGTAATGATATCTGTAGCGATTTTGCAATTAAGAGTTTAATCGTATGTAAATACCTTCTAGAATATTCAAAGACAATAAACCCTCGAAATATTTAACGTTAAAGCCGCAAACATAACTTACAATTTGAAACAGAATATTATGAAGATTACTGTGGGGTCAAATCCATTTGAACAACAACAGAAAGCTCCGGTAATGTAGGACAACTTTCAATATATTTATAATTTATAGTTGGAAACATTATACAGAAACAAAAGGAACTGAATCTGTTGCTTCAATGCAGTGGTAAATATTTCATAATTTGATTGATAAAAAAACAGTATGTCAACCCTATTGATTTAATGTAGTGTAGGTAAGATTTTTATGAACTTGGCTTAGTTTCCATACTGTTCCACAGTTTGGTGATATCTTAGGTTACAAAACTTCTAAAAAATATTAATACCCTTTACGTTCAGGTTTTAGTTTCCTTGCAAAAAGAATATATGTGCAACAAACTACGAGCACAATGCTAAATTATTTTTATGTTTGACGCTCGCACATTTTAAAGAATTCCTTATTCAATTTGTTGCATTGGATACGTGAAACTATTCAACACAAAGAGCTTTCATTCAGTCAAACACTCATGACATATTGCTCTGACTATCTCTGCTGAATTCAATCTTTAACAGATTTTTATGTTGAGATGGCTAATATATAAGCAGTATACTGGCTTGTTCATATACAGTCATATTAGGCCATGTGTACAATTCTTTCATAGCATTGAGAACTACAATGGCGAGCACCGAAAGTTGATAACAGAAATAATTAAGGCGGTGTGGCAACAACGCGCTAGCTGCTGCATGCACTACCACCTTGTTTTAACTGACTACATGCCTTCCTTGATTACCACCAAATGATGATGAAGTCATTACATCCCGACTTCGGTAAAAAAAAATCCACTGACGCTCTTGTTGTCTAAAATTTTGATAAGGTCTTTCATGATCTCTTGTAGAAAATTTAAATTTACTCGACTTATTTAGTTTAATCAATACATGCTCGTATATCGGAAAATATATAGTACAGGTGGTATACTTTTCCGACAAGCCATAGCTTATCTCCATCATGTTCCGGTTGTAGGGTATAGCAGCCGGTAAACATTCTTACCCGATAGACTTTACATGCCAGCTTGGATTGGCGTGTGTTGCAACTTTGATGTCTTTAAATATACGAGTATTTGCGTTGTTTAGAAATACGTGATGTATTTCTAATAACCACGCAAATATTTCTTCCAATTCATGTAAAAAACAGCACAGAAATTTCAAAATTTTTGAAGTGAAACTTCTTTATCGGGGTTGGAAAAAAAATTAGTGTAACATTTTTCCGTTACGCGCCATCTTTTTCTTATTCGCTTATATTCTCTTAATAATATAGATAATAGCTATGATAAAATTAATTACTCATATTATTTGTATGCATATCTATAATACCAAAAGAACTTTAATTTTATCCGGAATTATTTTTTTTAAGTCTCATCTACCCAATTTCTATGAAGTTATAAAGAGTAAAAAAATGATATGTCATAAAGAAGTTTCACTTCTTACCTGTCTACTCTCTCTGGTACACACACATATTTTTTATTAAGATTTTTTTTACTTAAAATGTGAAAATATATTTAGAACTTGAGCAAATGACTTGTACAATCTTAAAATTATTTCAAATGTATTTAAAAAACCCAGGAACCAATCTCAATCAAATCTAACACACAGTGGTGTCGCTAATTAGAAATATGTAGCTACAGTTATAGGAAACACTTATCCCCGACAGAAAACGAGGAATGTATGTGTGTGTATGTGTGTG
>NJDC01002775.1:80004-103761 GCA_002245475.1 Calephelis virginiensis | reverse complement strand
TCATCAGTCATAAGTCGTCAGAAAGTCATGTCAGGCTCTTGGGTAAAGCGGTGGCCTGTTTACTCAAGCTCATGTAATGAGATTTGGCGGCAACGAGGAAATACACGATATGCTAATTTCTTTATGATTATTTCATTTGAGCACTTTCACTGAAAAAAATTGTACAAAATGCCACCAAAATTGACTAATTTCACTCAATATAAACACGAAATTTAATAATTATGAAAAAACTTCGACCATCTTTTCTCTCGATGGCGCCAAAACTCAGCCGTGTCCTTATATATAACTTTCACATAAAAAATGGAGATGAGTGATGTTAATACACCGTTCGGCTACTACAAAAATACCATCTTTTTTATTAATTTTAAAGCATCACTAGGAATTCAAATATTTATGTGTTTTCGTAATTTTTTTAAAGATATTTGACTCTAATCCTCTTACTAATAAAACTTTCGCGCCCGCTGATCTGGTGTGTAACTTCACTTTTGCGAACAAAAAATAAAGTTACATGGCAGATTAAAAGGCGCATATCTTTTATTAGTAAAATCGTATTGGAGGTTTTCCATACCCCACTTTTCTTGAGCAAATTCGAATGAGATGCTGCTCATTATTATACCACCTAGTTATATTTATGTATTCACTAATACTACGAATATACTATTTTCACTTTTGTTAACGAATATACAAGCAAATAATGTGCTTACATGGGGTCAGTACCAGGTGCAAAAGCAATCGGCTTATGGTAATAGGTTTAATGATCGATATCTTAGAAATATAATACTGGTATTCATCAGATCAAAAATCATTATATTTACAGAAATAGTTCTTAGATTTATATTGAACTTCATGCCCACAACTTTGTCATCGTAGGATAGTTACGATTTTCAAACAAATTTTCACTCCTCTACAAAGGTTCTTTAGGGGTTGATTTTGTAACCCATTTCATCAAAATCGGTATACCAGTTTAGAAGTGAAAAAACGACAAACAGACTTTTGCATTTACAATATCGATTTGGATTTAAAATTATATTTAAAAATAAAGAGCAACCGCTTATAATATAGAGAAATAATTTCCTATGACATGCTTCTAGAAACCCTATCGTAAATTAACTACCCACATAATTCGCTCTCGAGACGGCCATAAATAATTCCGTTTGTTTGGCACTTGGTGAAGTGTTCTCACGATCAAACACCAATATAATGGGATTTGCTAGATCTTCAGCAAACACGTTCTTAACAGGTCTGAATTGGGCCAATGTTTGCCACAAGCAAACCCCATAAAGATTAACTTAAACCGAACTAAGCTTCAAAGTACGTTATGCTATTTATGTGATACTATAATAAATTTACACTACTCTCCTTGTCAAACTTGTAAAAGTGCTATTGCTGAACATAAGTGTTCAGGAACAAGAAAAAAATTAAAAAAAGATTGAACTGATTTTGAACTTACTAAGTGAAAAGTAATTTTATATTATTTAAGATAACAATTGCTTTAACCTTAAAATAATATTTTTGCATCTACATAATTACAATTATAGTATATAGTATATTATTTTTTTATGCCTTTGTCTTATTATTGTCTATATTTTTATTTGTCATTATTTTCAAATAGTGTGCGTGCGTTAGGAGTGTAATCTGTGGTGGGTGACATTGCAGATGCAGACGGACTAGACTACATCGACCTTTCTTTCTTCTTTTTTTCTTTAGGTTTTGGCCTTCACGTTAGTATTTAGCCATTAGTCAAATAGAAATTTGCATAAAATTTTATATCAATTTCAATTAATTTTAATTAGTCATCAGTCATAAGTCGTCAGGAAGTCATGTCAGGCTCTTGGGTAAAGCGGTAGCCTTTTTACATAAGCTCATGAACGAGATTTAGCGGCAACGAGGAAATACACGATACGCTAATTTCTTCATGATTATTTCATTTTTGCCCTTTCACTGAACAAAATTGTACAAAATGCCACCAAAATTGACTAATTTCACTCAATATCAACATGAAATTCAATAATTATGAAAAAACTTCGACCATCTTTTCTCTCGATGGCGCCAAAACTCTACATAGACCTTATGTGGAAAAAACCAGGGTGCTGATTATGTATCTCAGTTGCCAACTCAAAATAGAAGTGTACATCAAATGACGTCATTTGTGTTTGCTATCTCTACTGTATTTCTGTTGGTCACTGGAGATAGCAAATATAAAACACATCATTTGACAGCTATTTAATGTACACTTTTCCATTTTAGTTGGCAACCGAGATACATAATCAGCCCTCTGTGCTGATGTAGACATTATGTCGTCGATCTATTTAATACATTTAACAGGTACAATGTACGGTGTGTCCTTACGATTGATCGGCGGAAAGTGAAGATCCACAATTTTCTATGCTGTTTCTCCTCCTGATTTACTAAACATGGAAATGGTGGTAGTTTACAAAGAGTAAATTATATTAACCGAGCGTAGTTTACTACAGAAAAGATAAAACTTATTAATATGTGTTTGTAAAACGCGGGCAAAGCCACTCGCAAAAGCTACTGAAAATATAAAATGTTTTGTGTTACGTTGAGAGCTTTTTAATAAATAACGTTTTTTCACCGTAGTGATATGGGTCCTCTGAGTAAAATAGACCACCTCACTCTCTGACAAGCAGCTCGTAAGAGGCAAGCACAATTTAAATAGGTTATTTACCAACAAAACTACTCGGTAATATAGTGCTGTGCAAGCTTGCTTTGTTGCAAGCGTCATATTGACGGTATCATGTTCAGATTCAGATCGTAGGGTAGCCGTTAGACTTTTAGAATAGGCTTAACCTCCCGGCCTCAGGAAGGGTCTTCTAATAAAGGCCTCTATCAAAACGCGTCATGAAATGTGCTATTAATTTTTTCAAATAAATTTATATTCTACAGAAGCTGGGCCCACAGCTACGCTTATACGCGCAAACGCGGTATAAGCGTGGGAGAAAATAGCTATGTGAGATATAAGCCTTAACCCTTTGAGTTATTAGAAAAAGAAATTATTGTAAGGGTCTGTTCCTCATGTACATTGCTACTAAAAATATCCGCGAAGATACAGATTAGCTTTAACTGTACTTATAATTTTATATACGCCTATTCTCTTTAGCTTGAGTAAGATAATTGTAAAATAAATTGAAAGTCAAAAATGTACGACTGTTTTTTAAAAAATATTCTGAATCTTACATGATTACAAAAATTATGTATTTTATTAACATAGTTTTTCCCCGTGTTGGTCCGGGCTCCTTTGTAGAATAGACCATCTGCTTTCCTTGCCAGGCAGCTCGTAAAAGGTGAGCATAGGCTTACCATCACTAACACCGTGACGTCCGACTAGGTGGTAGAGTTTGGTAGCGACTCGCCCGGATTGGTACCACCGCCTTACTTATTCTTGCCGCTATAACGTCATGACGTGTTCCGGTTCGGAGGGTAAGGTAGCCGGTAAACTTACTCGAGGCCTAATATCCCGACCTCAGTATGGCAACGCACCATAACGACCTTTGGTGTCTCTAGGTGGCGTGAATTTCTTACCATCAGGAAATCCGTCTGTTTGTTTGCCTTCCTATAACATAAAAAAAAATAATGCCTAATTACTTTCGTAGAAGCAAAAAGTGGGGTGCCAAACATGTGACTTGATTTAATATATTTTTGTATTGACGATACCTTAATTACTGCGTCACTACAGCCAGGAACAAGCAGACGAAATGACTAGGCCATGTGGATTGATACACAATCAACCATACGACGGAGAGTTAAATGTTTAACATCACTAATTTGGTACACGATTCAGGTATTGAATACTAGCCAGTAACAATATATCCCTTTTTATCTAGTAAAATAGCGATGGTTTGATACAACCGCTGCTTGCAGACACTACAAATTTTGTAGGTGTGTTGCTATGTCATGACCAAAGTGTGGGGCCAATTCTGCAGTGTGTTGCTATGTCATGACCAAAGTGTTGGGCCAATAATGCAGTGTGTTGCTATGTCATGACCAAAGTGTTGGGCCAATTGTGGCTTACCTACTTATCAAAACTGAAACTACGGCGACATGAATAGGTAAGTTAATGAATATCTGAACGATTTCCAACACGACATTCTACTATCAGGATTCTTGTCAGTAATGATATTTAACTATTACTTGACTTTAACGAGGTGCCTGAAAGTTATTATACATAGCAGACCTGGACCACTGAGAACCCACTCATTACTCAGACGTCATAATACTCAGATATAATATTTTGATATTTTCATTATCATTCACGTAAACTTCTAGCTCAACCAATCATCTTGAGAATATGATACGATTTACGGTAGGAACAAATTTATGTCACCATCATTTACGTCAAAAATAATTGTATGTAAATTATTTATATCATTGAATAATACACGTATCGAAAGCATATAATTTGCTTACATTTGGTTTAGTTTGTTATAATTTGTCAACATAAGTTTATGTATCTTTGCAAAATATTTTGGAGCCCAGTTACATGAACGTTTATTCAGTAGAGATCAAAAACGTTTTACTGTATACGTGTCGTGAACTGGCTTCAAAGTTACATAGAAAATTGAACGAACGAGTCACCATCTTTTACTGGGAACGTACCACAAATTATGCAGGTAAGTAACAACATTTTAAGCTTCTATTGCTAAACTGTGTTAAAAACTAGCACTACATGTGTTTACACTAAGGTGGTTTGAAAACCTTTGTTTTAATGTCAGTTGGAGAGAAGTGTTTTTTCTAGATATCACAGAAATTAATTTGTCTACAAAGTAAAATATTAGTTGCTTGTAACAAGGATGTTAGCCAACTGTATCCGTAAGTAGTAAGTACATATCCTAAAACTAGTTGCCTCTGTGGCCAAGCGGTCAAATCCGTTTGTTTCAGCCATTTCATTTCCAAACTCTATTTCAATGGCTTCGCCGTAAAACGTAGCAGACGGATAGACTTTTGAATTATTTTTTAATTATTACATTTTAAATTTGTTATATTTTAAATATTAATTTTAAAATGAGTATTTTTTCATTTTCTTATAAAGACGATATTGCCCGGCATTGGTGGTGACCCCGGTTGGTGAAGGCTTACCACCTATCATCCCATTTTCCATTCTATTACCAGCGTCATCGTGGGTGACCTGGTTATGTTTCTTCTTCTCTCTTCTTCGAGGATACGGACGTGAAGCTTTTTTTTAATAAACCGAATTTTGTACATAAAATATTTTAACAACAATGATAGCTACATGCCAAACGAACCCCAAACGAAGGTTATTAAAATTTTTGCCGGCCTGTCATTTCAGTTTTCACGCAAAAAATGCAGAATGGACTGTCGCTTGACTTGTAGTCTAACTGTGATCTTCCATAAGTATAAACATAAATGTAAGTAAAAGCTAAATCATACTACGTATTTAGCGCGTTAGGTTAATATGTGTAGTATATTGTGATCACTAATTTTTGTTGTCTTATTTCGTTCTTTATTACGCTATATATACATCTCTGTACTGTGAGTATTGTTCATTTTAAGATTGTCAACTTTTCTGTCTGCTCCGTACTTCTATTGTGACGCGAAAGTTATAAAATATTTATATTCAATTCTATGTAGAATTTTGTTCATAATTGTTAAAAAAAAACTCGTTAAATCATTCATTCGACTACGTTCTTTTGTTGAAAAACAGCTTTCGAAAAGAGGAGGCAAAAGCTTTAAGCTAGAGTTACTGCAATAAAAATATAAAACTGTGTTTGGCTTACTAGGGCTAACACTCACGTTGAAAAGTGAGCAATTAGCTCAGCTTTTCTCTTTAATCTGTATGAACTTCTAATTAGCACGAATGTAATAATTTTTAACATTTACATATTTAAATGTTAAAAAATACTTAAATAAACCGTGTCACACGTAACTGTCATAAGTATACTTTGAGTAACAGGTTGAGCATTTTAATTCTAGCTTTTCTCTGTTTATCAACGTATTGTTAGATAAGGCTTGTCTGAGTGAGTCTGGAAATTAACTCGCTGTTAATGTTAAAATAATAATACTTTTCCTTTTACTTTTGGTAAATGGAAAGTTCCATAATTATTTATTGGCTTCAATGACCTTATAATACATTATGTCAATAAGTATAGTAACATTATTCTAAGATAATAACTTAACGTACCTACTGCATTAAGAAAACTGCTCAACCGAATTTGTTACGATACCAGCATTAAAACATCCCTTTATTAACTTATATCAACCCTAACCTAATTTATTTTTTTCATAACAGCAACATAAACATTACGTAAATACATAAATTGCCAGTCGATACCACACATAACCAATTTTACTGTTCGGTTCAATCGCAGTTTAGGAGGGACCCTATTTTATACTTGACGTGGATTCGACTCTGGGTATACATTTTATTGTTTTCCTTTTTGCAGAATGCTGATGCTATATTGTTTTAGTTGAAAGCTGTAAAGTAAGAAGAAAAATAAATCAATGAATACACGGATGCATAAACGACCTCTTGTATTTTTTATTGTTTGTTTTCTAAGCATCTGCCATTATGTCAAGTTTAATTAATTTTCGTCCAGTAAATAATTTTATGCAGGTACCTATTTGATATTTTCCTTCGTCGGTGCTAGGTACACTTCTACATATTGTATAATATTTCCAAACAAAGACACGCACTGTATTGCGTATCTTCTACGTTTTTTTTACGTTTCCTGCGCTTATACTGTGAGTGAAAGTGTTGATGTAAATGTCAGTGTGACAGAAATGTAGATAATATTTGTTTACATAACAATTACAAACTTCTGAATATACATACAATGAAGTGGACATTTACCTAGCAAATGTTGTTTAACAAATTAAGTGATATTTATAGTATCTGTTTACATTGCTAAGTGTTAAGTGGGTGGAAATATAAGCTGGATCATGAGGTAACAAATTCAGAATACATTTGTATAAATTAGCAATTTTGAATAAGGTTTGAAGGCCTTAAATATGCGTAAGGGTATTACGAATTTCAATAAATTTTGTTGTTTGTGGAAAGTTCACGAAAATTAATTCATAAACTCGTAGCTGTTCTTTTACCAGGATCATAATTAACTTGCAAAGTATATTAATATGTATGTTTGTCTGGGTGGAATGTTGCAAGTTTGACTTGATCCGAACCCCAGTTGCCGATTGAGTTGTGTTGCATGGGCTGGGAATAGCTCTTATAAAAAAAGCTGTTCACAGTAACATATTTTTGCTAACAAAATAATACAATAAATCCTTTATAATGTTTGCTGATTCTATCAAGTATTTAATGAAGCTGTGCAATAACTGCTAGTTTAAGTAATTCTAAATTTAAACTTTACGTCTTGCACTGAATCAATTTTAAATATCTTATTGGGAGTTTTGGCGCCATTGAGAGAAAAGATGGTCGAAGTTTTTTCATAATTATTGAATTTCGTGTTAATATTGAGTGAAATTAGTCAATTTTGGTGGCATTTTGTACAATTTTGTTCAGTAAAAGTGCACAAATGAAATAATCATAAAGAAATTAGCGTATCGTATATTTTCTCGTTGCCGCCAAATCTCGTTACATGAGCTTGTGTAAAAAGGCCACCGCTTTACCCAAGAGCCTGACATGACTTATTGACGAGTTACGACTGATGACTAATTAAAATTAATTGAAATTGATATAAAATTTGATGCAAATTTCTACTTGACTAATGGCTAAATACTAACGTGAAGGCCAAAACTTAAAGAAAGAAAAAAATATCTTATTTGTATATTATTTAAATCCTGATGATGTCTTATTCAAATTTAAAATTTTGAAATGAAGTTAGTTTTTTCAAGTTTCTTGTGTGAAATTCGTAAGGACAAAATTGTTTCTGAATTTGTTATGTCCAAAATAATTTTAATATTATCGTATTTGATGGCGTTTGTCTTTCCATCACAGAAATAAGATTAAACTTAATTTTAAAGTTTTTGAATTTTAAACTCAAGAATTTTAATACAGAACAACTGTTAGGGCAATTTATTGATAACATCAAATAAAATCAAAATTTTGTCAGCTCGTATAAAACTTTAGCAGTTAAAAGCAGTGAGTATAAGCTATTATGAAAATAATATTCAATTTTATTTTTCCTTTTTACTTTACAAAAGCGCAATGTATCAAACGTTATCGCCAACCGGAGCTGCGTGTGTGGGTTCTCGTGTGTCCACTTTTTTTATGTTATAGGAAGGCAAACAAGCAGACGGATTTCCTGATGGTAAGAAATTCACGCCGCCTAGAGACACCAAAGGTGGTAATGGTGCGTTGCCAACCTTGAGGCCGGGATGTTAGGCCTCGAGCAAAAGTAAGTTTACCGGCTACCTTACCCTCCGAACCGGAGCACGACATGACGTTATGGCGGCAGGAATAGGTAAGGCGGTGGGTGGTACCAATCCGGGCGAGTCGCTGCCAAATTCTACCACCTAGTCGGATGTCACGGTGTTAGTGATGGTAAGCCTATGCTCGCCTTTTACGAGCTGCCTGGCAAGGAAGGCAGATGGTCTATTCTACAAAGGAGCCCGGACCAACACGGGGAAAACCACTGCTCAAAACGTAACATTTCAGGAGGTTTATTCACTCGAGAGCCATTGGGATCTTGCTCGGTTGAAATAACTGTCACATAACCGTGATATAAAGTGGTCCGCGGCGGAACCAGGTGACTAGAATTATGCTGTGACATATTATATCTGATTTAACAAGCTACGGGGCTATCATCTCTAGAGTGGGTATAACTAATTTGACCAGACTCCCCGTTTTAAACGTTATCTTTTTTTCTAAAGAAAACATCTGTATGGAAAAATATTCCACTTTTTTAATGAAATGATGCAAAAAAGTTGCTGAAGCTTGCTCTCATGTCCGTCAATAGCCAGTTTTTTATGGCTAATGTGTTGCCAACCTCGCGGTTTTTATAACTTCACGGGAATCCAATAAACAGCGCAAGTATTTCATGTTTTGTGCGACGGTCTCTAAAAAATGTACGCGGTAAAATTTATAAATAGGCAAATAAATATTTTTATTATTTATTTCAAATTTGATATTTTTATATGTCGAAAGGTCATGAGCTAGTATAACTATTTTCTAATATCTGTGGTCATGAGTGTCGTCGGTGCAACGTGTGGCGCATCCGCTTGTGACGTCGGAACAAAGTACAATTGTGATATTGTGTTCATTAGTACATTTGGCGCCACAGGTGCATAGGAATTCTCCTAGCTTGCTTCTTATTGATCCGTTTGTCGGGAAGTCATGGATAAAGTTGTTTCATTAGCACAACAGGTGGAGCTTTAGCAACTTACTCGTTTCTTATTGATCCGTTTATCGGGAAGTCATGGATAAAGTTGTCTCATTAGCGCAACAGGTGGAGCTTTAGCAAGTAACTCGTTTCTCATTGGTCCGTTCATCGTTGCCACGTTTATAAAAACCCTGGCGCCGCCATATTTCGGCAGACATGCTTTGTGCACGTCTCTCAGTGTTTGGACCACTGTCTAGCACGGAGGTCGCCACTGGTAATAGTCTCTCCCTGTCATAGGTTGACAAAGAGACACTTCTAGGTCGCAATTGTTAATTCAATTGGGATCTTGGGGCCCAGGATGTGGATCGTCCGGGGGTACATTATTCGGTCGGGGAGGAGCCCCTTTGCCCTTCGGGGGTTTGGCGTTTGCGTACGCACGAACACCGTGACGTGTTTACGTAGTGATGTCATAGTAACAGGTTTACTCCAATGCTTACATTGGTTTGTTTAATAACAAATGGGTGTACGCTATAGTTGTTTGTGCGTGATTGTGGTTATGTTTGTAAACAGTGTAGTGAGTAATTACGTAGCTACTCCATTGTTTATAATTATGATGAGGTTTACGATGTGGTTGTACGACTAGATCAGGTGTTACGGCTTTGTTTTGATATTTCTGAATTATTAATTAACTACCCTCAAGTTGTGAGAGAGGCCTACTTGTCCCGTGGTTCCCGTTCGGCCCGCGTATGCGTGATTCTCTACGACATATATTTATTTAATTAGATCCAGATATAATTCGGAATTCATTAACTCTGGTATCTAATCAAATAAAACAAATGTCCCGGTTTGCGCTAGAAATAAAATTTTTACGCTAGGTTTATCTCAAGGACCCAAGTGTAAACGCATTAAGGAAGATTATATTAAGGCAGGCGATTTAACAAGCATCGCGCTAGTGATGACAAGTTTTTTTTGTGGGATATTAATACCGTATTTGTTTTAGATTTTTGTGTGGATTTCATTTTTCTTTGATAGAACGACCAAAACCTAGTGTCAGATATGAGGGAATAATCCTATATCACTTAAAAATCCATATAGCTGACGACAAGTAGTCGGATTTCAATTGTTTAACTTTGGGGTTTGCTAATTAACACAGTTTACAGCCCGTATACCCGAGCTGTGGTCATCCAATAAAAACAACAATCTGGCTTTGTTTCTGTTTATGGCGCCATTGTTGTTTTTCCGCTCTACACAAATACGTAAGCTATAGCGGGGATGGTCCAGTCCTTTAATTTCCGGGTAAACTCTGAAATAGAGGACAATTAAATGAAAATAAACAACGTTTTTAAATATAATACAATGTCAAATATATACGAGTATATGCTAATATATTTGAATAATATACACAATGTTAGTTTGAGTTCTTTATGAAAAGGCCACTTTACGTGCTTGTTAACATTATGACATTGAACTCTTACTACTTGCTAGAATTTGCAGGACTCATTATAAATTCACTAATTTACTTGCTCCTCCAACAGCGAAAGTTTATTGGTTTACTGTTTATTGGTTTGGGGAATACGTTTACGACATAATTACAAGATTTCATAATTTAACTGCAGCAAAACTGACTCCAATAATGTTATTACCACGTCACTATTTGATTTTTTTTTAATCTAAATAAATGTATTCAATTTGGATTTAAATATGGGTTTCCGCAAAGTAACACTTTCTCCTATCAAATTCTTTTCTTGTTTATTATACCTCTACTTTCTGCACATTTTTTACGTCTTATACTTTAGGTCAGGTAAATATTTTCTTATTATTTTAACATTGCAAGACTTGATTAGAAACATTTAAAAAAAGTTAAAAAATCTTTTGTCAAAGATTTTTGTAGCCTCTCTGGTCTAGTTAAAATAAATACATTTTACAAAATTTTAAGTATGGGGTAGTGTGATTTAATAAATTTAAACACATTTTAGAAGTAGCCTTCACATTTATTTATTTATTATTTAAAATTCATGCACTATATTGTACAAAGGTGGACTTAATGCTACATGACATTCTCTATCAGTCAACCTAACTTTATTAGAAAAAATAATTAAATGGGGGTGCAAAGAGAAAAAACAAAAACAATAACTTTACATTTGCAAACACATTTCAAAATAATTTTAGGTAGCATAATCAAATTTATAAACAATACATATATACCAAGAAAAATACTTAGCATAGTATAACAAAATGTTACACGAAAAATACGTTTTCTATAAATATATTTACAAATATTACAGTATTTACTTAAATATACTTATACACACACATACACATATACATACAAATACACATACATACGACACAAATATACATCTATATAAATACATACAAAAATTAAACAATAAATAATATCTGACAACACTGCTGTGATAAATAATTGAAAAGGAAATGTTTGAAGGAAAACTTAGTTAAACTATTTCTGATATCCACAGAAAGAATGTTCCAAAAACAAACAGCTTGGAATGTAAAATACTTGGATACAAAATCAGTACGACAGAGTGGAATTTGAAGGATAGGATTATTTTGGAAGTTATTCTAAGATTGAATCATTTTTTTGTTCATTTACTCTCTTCTAAAGCAGGAAGTCTACTTTTAACTATACACTCTGACAAGGACGTGATAGCGATCACTGAGTCTATGGCGAACGTATAATGATAATCCTAAAATTGTAAAAGACAAAACCTTCGTGTAATGTAGCTTAGTGGACACCCACACTCAAATACGTCGGGTGTATGATACCCGTCTTTTCCGTCGGGGGCTAAAAATAAAAATTCGTAACAAACGCGCTCTACCCCTTTAAATCACTATAGCAAACGTGGCCGCGACTGGACGTATAATATTTCCAAATCCTTTTTTCACTAATTAGAGAGCTTGTAGTAACTAATTTAAACTAAATTCTATTGAAAATATTTGGAAATGTTTAAGGTTTCCCATTTCCAATTAATGCTATTAATGTCTGTGTTGTTGTTAACATATTTGTGTTGTTGTATGTTTACCTTGAAATTAGAAAATCGTTACGGGTCAGTATCTGAATTGAAAACTTTTTTAAAACAACCCATTGTAAGATTTTCGTAATTCCAAAACCTTTTTTTTGGAATACCTGTCTGTTTGTTGGTGCATCTTTTATTTGCCTGTTGGCCCCCTAACCCCACTGACCAAGCACGGGGCTCTGTTTAAATTTCAGTATTTGTGTAAAAAACATTTAGCTGTTGTAATACTAGACCTTGCTGTTTAATTATTTCTAGTTCGGATGCTTTAATTTTACCCAGTTCAAATGAAGGCTAAATAAAGTTGTGTTACTTGTCTAACAAGCTCAAGAAACCGAAAAGTAATCCTTACAATGCCTCATAATACAATCTAGAAAGGATATCTATAAATCTGAAATTTGAAATGAAATAACGAGATATTTTATTTGGGGTTATAAATTTCCTTAAATTAATAACATTTTGGCTCCGAACCAAGTTACAAAATGGCAGCTACCAAGCACTTAAGGTCTCAATGCCTCAGTTTGTAGTATTAAGACCGTAAGACAACTTTAAGACGTTCTGGGCCCCGTTTGTTAGCTAAGTGTACAAACTTACCAAGGCAAGCGGCTACTTAGGTATCTACTTATGTTATAAGTTTAGACTTATGACTTGTAAGAAGATTTGGGGAATGTGATGTTTGTTGTTCTGATTCAAAACTTAAAACAGTGTTGTACTCTGACAAATGACAAAGCGAGTACAGTTTTACTTTTCTTCATCGGTACGTATCGTAGAATACTATTATATACTCGTTGACTTATTTTTCCATGTTGAATGAACTGAAGTAAAATAAATGGATGTCAGCTGTCTAGGTTATTTATAAACTGTAGAAATGTTTATGCACTGATAGTTTGTGGGAGTTTTTCACAAGATCGCGTCTTTTTGTTTAAATAAATGTCTAAATATGACTTTCGGTCGGCGTCCTCTTATAAATACTTTGCTACAAATATATTAATATTCAAATTAGTCATTGTCGTACTCCGTTATTGAGAAGTTGAGAAATTCGTACATTTTTTGTATTATTTGATCTCTTCCTTTCTCGACTAGATGGTTTCAGAGAAGAACAAGTAATTTCAGAGTTTTCCTCTTCCTCTAATTACGGGATGACATACTCAAATTCTGTTTAAACTTAAAAACCAGCTTCCTAAGCTTCCTTTTTTGCTGATGTAAGGCAATAATACTTCCGTAATGAATTTTCCCAACTACTTACTCGTGAAAAATAAAACAAGGCGGTGACGAGCATTGATGGATTTGCGGCAGAAATAAGAAAGAGAATGGTCACAAAAATAGTTGGCAGAAAATCATTTTGATTGTTTTCTCACTTTATTAACATGTGGTAGCTTAGTTCTGTTTCTTAGGTACTTAGATTGTATGTGTAATGGCCGCCATTTTAAGTCGTATTTTTAATAATGTCTTGTCAAAACTCTTGTCATTTGAAACCCACATTCGGTAAGATATTGCAAAATTACTCAATCTGGTATTTGATTGCAGCGGCCAATTTCTATAGACAACAATTATTCTGATTGTGTATCAGCCAACCAAACGACCAAAAATATGTGTATTGTAGCCAAGAACCACCCTGACTACGTTAGCTTAAAAAAATTAAAGTTTACGAAACATACATAACACCCTAACTTTGAAACTAGGATCATTCATTCACTCATCAATCCTTATAATCAAGTCCTCGTCATCTGAAATTACTAACAGATCTAGTTAGAGGGAATCGAATGACTTCAGCAGCAGCGCTTACCAGCAGGCACTCCAGGATTACGTCTCCTATCTTCAAGTTCCATCATCACACCAGCTTAGTAGTACCAGCACTCGTGAGTGTTTCATGAATACTTCACCTTTGCCTTTTCAACGAACAAAACTACTTATAACGTCGTCAAAATAAGTAAAATTAAAGAAAGTTAAGTAGGTTTGCCTCTGTGGTCTAGCGGTCCGGGTGTTGGACTTGACTGCATGAGGTCCCGGGTTTGAATCCCGGGTCGGCCAACAAAAAGTAAAAAGGATTTTTCCAATTTTCTAATTAAAAAAAAATGTTGGTCGGGATTGGAAATGTGTCCGGTTGGCGATAGGCTTGCCACCTATCACATTGTGGGACTTAGTGTCTTCGGCTAGTCGTGGGTGCCTTGGTTGTACCTCTGCCCACCTCTTCGGGGATATGGGCGTGAAGATACTTTTATGTTTAAAAAAACGCTTACCTTTTCAGTTGATCTCGCGTAAAACTCCGTAAAACTGAATAGCAATTTAAGATGTCGATTTATACAATTCGCTGTAATACTGAAAGCTTTTGATGAAATGTGTTTATTGGCGTGAAATCGTCAATTCTATATTTTACTGGTAAACGATTTAAGTTGTTTAAGGTCCACTAGAGCATTTTTTTACTAGCCGTGCTATCTAGTTTTTATCGGTGCGATTTGTAAGTTCGAGTGCAATTTGTAGCATTTTTGCGGAGATTTATAAACATAGCCGAGGATAAATTGGGTCGATTTTTATTTATTTTACATTTATACCACTATGACCCTGTACCTTTTGATAAAAGCGTTTAGCATTTCTCTTAGAATAAATCTAAAACGTATTTTTCACGCATCTTATGATCCAAATATTTGAAAATTTATATAAAACATTTGATGTCCCTGGAAGATCTTCAACAAGCTAGAACTTCTTCAACTATTAATTTATTATCCGGTTTCTTTGTTTAAATATCATTGGAAATTTATTGGTTGAGTTTTATCAATGCTCACAAGTTAATAAATTTAAGAAATCTTTTAAATATTTTCTAAGTTTAATCATATCAAATACAGCACGTCCATTACTGAACATAGGCTTCCCCTATAGATTTCCAAAGCGACCAATCGGACGCAACCTACATTTAGCGACTCCTTGTACATTATTTGTTATTCACTTAAGTTTCATATATAATTTTAGAATAGAGATAATTGTGATAATTTTGTAGCACATTCAGATAACTAATTTTTAGCTGTTATATCTTCTTCCTATGGAAAACAAAGACAAAACACATTTAGTGCTGCCCTATTACTTTGTACAGAATATTTGTCCAGACCTAACTTACTTCAAACAAAAAGTTTATCAAAAACGTCATAAGTTACTACGTCTGAACTAAACTGTCATTTCGGAAATGTTCTATCTATACTGATTTATTAAAAAAAAAATTAAAATAAGTTGAGTTTGTGCACAGCACTATTACTGTCATTATTGATTTCATGTAAAATGTAATGATTCCACGGCGAAGTCGAGGTCCAGTCGCATATAACATATTGCTTGATTGAGCTTAATTATCACTTATTATTAAATCATCGCCTATCGCCTCTGTGGTCTAGCGGTCCGGGTGTTGGACTTGACTACATGAGGTCCTGGGTTCGAATCCCGGGTCGGCCAACAAAAAGAAAAATTGGATTTCCAATTTTTTAATTAAAAAAATTGTTGGTCGGGATTGGAAATGTGCCCAGTTGGCGATAGGCTTGCCACCTATCACATTGTGGGACTTAGTGTCTTCGGCTAGTTGTGGGTGCCTTGGTTGTACCTCTGCCTACCTCTTCGGGGATATGGGCGTGAAGATACTTTTTTTTTATTATTAAATCACCGTATATTTTTCCTTTACATAGGATAGACATAGTTGATTTGTATACCTAGTTTGTATCACTGAATTTTGAATTCTTTCATTGTTTGCAAGATGTCCAAAGAATAACTCATTAATTAAATTATTATATTATTATTTCCCCGTGTTGGTCCGGGCTCCTTTGCAGAGTAGACCATCTGCCTTTCTTACCAGGCAGCTCGTAAAAGGCAAGCATAGGCTTATCATCACTAACACCGTGACATCTGACTAGGTGGTAGAGTTTCACAGCGACTCGCCCGGATTGATACCACCGCCTTACCTATTCCTGCCGCAATAGCGTTATGACGTGTTCCGGTTCGGAGGGTAAGGTAGCCGGTTTACTTACTTTAGCTCGAGGCCTAACATCCTGACCTCAGGTTGGCAGCGCACCATTACCATCTTTGGTGTCTCTAGGCGGTTTGAATTTCTTACCATCGGGAAATCCGTCTGCTTGTTTGTCTTCCTATAACATAAAAAAAAATAGTAAATCATCTTCAAACACAAAAAATAATTATTTACTCAATTTCCGAGCAATTTCGTAATCAGATCCAGGCTAGGTCGTACCTCGGGAGTATACTGTTTCTAATAAAAATAGTTAAAAAACATATTATGTAAAAAAATAGGAAGTCGAATATATGATCTCTTTCTATTTCCGAAGCCAATTGAAAATGAATAACTTATTGGGCATCACGCAGGAACGAATAAACTATTTTTCGTTATTTTTTTGTGAATTTTAATGTGAGGAGAAGGTTCACAGGAAACCAAAACCAATATTCAAAGTTAGGACAGAACAATGGCAGTCGGCTCGAATAGTGCATAACATGTCTAATATATAGCTCCTTAGGTTTTAGTGAAAACTCGCTTACATTTCTCAAATCTATTTACGTCATAAAATTCACTAAAATCGGTTTAACCATTTTGATGAACAGAACTTACAGACACTTTGACAGAATTTCTATAAATTTAAAAAAAAATCTATAAATTTCTATTAATTTATCCCAAGCACAGGGCAAGTGCTAAAATAAAAATACTTTGACAGAATATTAAACCAGATATTGTGTTAGGAAAGCTATGTTTGTAAGTGTATGCTTGTTCGCTGTTTAATCAAACAAAAAGTATCGGAAATATCTTTATGAAACTAGTAAAATATCAAAGCTATTGACCATGACTTATAGTTTCCACAGATTTATCCAACAAAAGGCTTTCCGAATAGACCGGCCAAATGTTGTAAATATATTCCATAAGCCCTTGTACTTTACAAAGGTCATCATCCAATTATACCCATCGTTTAGGGCCACCAAATCACATATTCACACGAAGCAAACATTTGTGTGATGAAAATAAATGTTTGTCCAAAGGTTGGTGCTCATTTTGGATTCATGTTTTGTGACAACACGTTTTAAGGTTTATTTTCTAGAGTTAATGCTTTGTGTACATCAACTGGCTTTCTACATGCGTACAGAACAATAAATACAAATTAAATAAAATTAATGTGTGTTTACATTTTTTACAGTTTTTATTCAACTACATATTTTTAGCCTAACGAGGTTTTGAATTCGACTGAATGTTTTTCTTTAATTTTATTAGGTATTTTTAAGCGATTACTTGGCCAATAGCCAATGTAGCTAAAAAATAGTTCCTTTTAGGAAGGCATTTCATTAGATGGTTCCTTATAAATTTGATCATTGGATTTTGAAGTTCACCTCTGTGTCTCAAGAGGTTTTAGATCCTATTTATTTGACAAAGAAATATTACCATATTTGATGTAAACACATCATTAGGATATAATGATCGTAAAGATGTTCTGCTTGTTAGCTTTTTCATCCTTTAGAAATTAATAGCTATTATTATTATTATCAATTTCAGCTTCAGTTTGCTTACATCAAATTAATCAAATATTATTATACAAAATTTGGTGGCAGTTGTTGGCGTTTTTCAAGGGTTGTTTAGCCTTATGATACTTTTTGGTTAGTGTTCACTTATCTCGGAAAAGACTCATGAATAAAAAAAATGCAGCGGGAGAATAAGCGCCTTATTAGGACGTTGGCAAAATACTCCAGCGTCTAAATTCCGGGCGGATTTAAGCTGATGTTTGTTTGCTTGGGAAAAAGTCATATGAAATGAAGTTTACATTATGCTATCTATACACGTCATAACATAAGAGAGCTGGTTCTATACAATGAAAGTAATGTAAAAATAAAACGATGCTAAAACAGTTAAAAAGTACCAAGATTGAATTGTTTATTTATTGCAAAATGACCTATCGTTGTTTTAAAAAAAGAAGGCAAACAGTTCTACCATTTAAATTATGCGCTTCGGTTTTACACTTTGTACTCTTTTTAAACTTTTTTTTTTATTTTTAAATTGGCTGACCTAATCTAAATTTAAGCGAAATTATTAATTACGAGTATGTGTAATAACAACTCTATATAGATCTCATTAAATAGATTCGGATTTCCGAAGCTTGACGAATATAGCCGAAGCGAGATTCTTGGATTTATGAGTATTTTCAAATTGAAACATTGTACCATTTTTGCATAGGTATGCAGATTTTTTATATGTGATAGCGAACAATAACACAGCTGACCCAATTTTAAAAGATAGCCGTGGCCTGTAGATGACGTTGATGTTCTAAGTGCGTTGTCGTCTTGTAGCCTAGTTGGTAGGTCAATACAAGTCTACCGGCTACCCTCCCTTCAGGGCTGAACATGACAATGTTATTATGGCAGCGGGAATATGTTAACCCGTGAATCCCTACATATCTACGAGTAGATGTACTTATTTCGTAAAAGGTAGATTAGTATCTAATGAAGTATATTTAAAGAAGCTTAGGTGTTCTTTAATTTAAAAGAAGTCTGGTTTGTTACAAAACTCGAACATTTCTGAACCAATATCCAAAAATGTTAAGTTTTTTTAATTCGTTTTAAGTCCACTATAGAGTAATATTTATTATAACATTTTAAAAAATAATAAAATTTCCCGTAGCGTGTGGTGGGTGGTGCGAAGTTCGCTCGAACTTTAACCAAGAAACGGAAAATTAAAGAATATGAAACATCAGACTACAAAAAACTACAATTTCATGACTCTCGTTTCTCGTTAATTACAAGAGATCAACTTGTAAGTTTCCTATAACTTTATTTCTTGGTAGTTACAAGTTTGTTCGAATCGCTTCGTAGTTCACATCAAAGAGTTGGAACGATGCTTAATAACGTGTATTAGAGATTTTAGTATCTTCACGCTCATATCCCCGAAGAGGTAGGCAGAGGCACAACCAGGGCACCCACGATTAGCCGAAGACACTAAGTCCCTCAATGTGATAGGTGGCAAGCCTATCGCCAACCGGGCACATTTCCAATCCCGACCAACATTTTTTTAAATAAGAAAATTGGAAAAATCCAATTTTCTTTTTGTTGGCCGACCCGGGATTCGAACCCGGGATCTCATGCAGTCAAGTCCAACACCCGAACCGCTAGACCACAGAGGCGACTAATACACCACAGATTTTAATAAGCAACAAAACTATCGTAACTTTGTTTTAAACTGACAAAAAGAGGCTATCAACTGGTCTTTTGTCTGTTTGGTATACAACTACCTCGCATAATTATGACTAGGTATGTTATAATTGTGCGGTTTTAGGTACCGTATAATTTTCCCCGTCTGTTCTTCTCTGCTTAGTAGAAAAGACTATCTGCCTCTTTGCCAGGCAGCTCGTAAAAGGAGATCAAGAAGACCACTAGCGATAGAGTGATGTGCTGCAACTTGTCCGGGTAAGGATTCACAACTTTGGTGTCTCCAGGCGTCGTGAATTTCTTACTATCAGGATATCCGTCTGCTTGTTTGCCTTCCAATATCATTAAAAAACCTATGCTCGCTTTTTACCAGTTCTCAGTCAGTGCCAGTGTCTATTGTACTTAAAAACTTGGCTAAAACGGTAAGAAAAAAATCTTTATGTTTGTATGTTCTTTTATAACGTTAAAACATCTAACCCAAAAAAATTATTGATTGAAGCCATTTGGAAATATTATTTTAAAGGATCGAAAGTCAAATAAGCACAAGGATTTCACGAAAGAAATAAAAATCAAGCCACCTACAAAAAAGTGGTGAAGGAGCGTTGCCGCTAACCGATAACCGTGTAACTTCTACAGAAGCATGGAAGGTTTGTTGTCTAAAATTGGCAGTTATGTATGATATTTTTATCACTAATGTAAGACGATACTGCTGTATGTTTTACTACTTAAGTAGCTTTGTAAGTGGCCGGTGCTGGAACTGTAATACCCTAGAACGTTAATTCAGTTGCAATCGAGCGGAGTTTATAACCCCTGGTTCCCAGAAAATACAATTATTTTATATAATGGTTCCCTTCGTGACGAGATTGAGACGGTTGTGTTTAATGACATCGTAAATTAGGTAACAATCTGGAGTTGTTTTTGACTACTTCTTAACTTGACATGTTGTTAATTGTTAGTGAGCTGTTTGAAAAAGTGACTGAGTGAGCGTTTTAGAATTTAAATTTGGAAATGCAAACCTCAAATGATTCAGGTGAAATTTGAATTAGACCTCTAATTGTGATGACACACAAACAGAATTGTCTCATATTGAAAATCGCCGCTGCAATCAAGTAGCGGATTGAGTAATTTTGCAAATCTTACTGAATATGGGTTTCAAGTGAGTAGACTGTTTTTTTTTTATAGAAGAGGAGGCAAACGAGCAAGTGGGTCACCTGATGGAAAGTGATCACCTCCGCCCATGGACATCCGCAACACCAGGAGTATCACAAATGCGTTGCCGACCTTTAAGGAATGAGTATGCTCTTGTCTTTAAGGTTCCTTTTTTTATTATATTGGTAGGCAAACAAGCAGACGGACTTCCTGATGTTAAGAAATTCACGCCGCCTAGAGACACCAAAGGTGGTAATGGTGCGTTGCCAACCTGAGGCCGGGATGTTAGGCCTCGAGCAAAAGTAAATTTACCGGCTACCTTACCCTCCAAACCGGAACACGTCATGACGTTATGGCGGCAGGAATAGGTAAGGCGGTGGTAACAATCCGGATGAGTCGCTGCTAAACTCTACCACTTAGTCAGATGTCACGGTGTTAGTGACGGCAAGCATATGCTCGCCTTTTATGAGCTGCGTGGTAGGGAAGGCAGATGTTCTATTCTACAAAGGAACCCGGACCAACACGGGGTCGTAATCATTTGGGAATACGCTCTCGGTAACTGATTCCACAAAGGTGTTATACGGGGTAAAAAATGTCTTCGGAATCGCACAGTTGCAGATCACCACGGATCAAAAT
This sequence comes from Calephelis virginiensis, assembly GCA_002245475.1. Taxonomy (NCBI): domain Eukaryota; kingdom Metazoa; phylum Arthropoda; class Insecta; order Lepidoptera; family Riodinidae; genus Calephelis; species Calephelis virginiensis. Next base: position 82,517 of record NJDC01002775.1, on the reverse strand, counting down.
GATGCGCATGATACCTTAAGCTCTGGCGTGATGTCCGAAGGTGGAAATCAGAGGCTGAAATTAAACCAGATAACTCCACAGAGCATTCCCCATGATAGATGCGGTAGAGAACACTGAGTGACCCAACATCTCTACGCAACGCTAAGGAATCAAGCCGATTGGTAATTACCCAGTCATTGACAATTTGCTCTACGTTGAATGCGGTCAAATGGGAGGAGCTGGTACTGTGGAGCCTCTGCCCAGAGTTGAAAACAGTACTCCATATGAGGCCGAATTTAGCAAAGTACCTATTCTATGAAAAAAAACAAGTTAAAATGGCGGCTGTCACAAAATGGCGGATAACATGTACCACTTAATAACTTAAGAAACAGAACTAGTCTACTTTATGTCATAAAGTCAAGAAATTGTGAAAAATATGCTTACCTTCCAACCAGTTTTATTACTTCTGCCATTATTGTTCCTGCTGCAAATACACCAACCGTCACCGCCTCGTATTAGTTTTGACAAGTAAGTAGTTAGTAAAATTCATTACGAAACATTACAGCCTCACATCGGCAAGAAAGAAGAAAATGAAGCTTGTGTTTAAGTTTGAACAAAATATAAGTATGTGATCTTGTAATATAATAAAAATAAGAGAAAAACGGTGTAATTCCTAGTCTTTTTCTGATACAGTCGAGGCAGAAATAGATGAAATGCAATGCATTGCAAAAAAATAGCTGAAGTTCATTATGGAATCCAACGACTACCATTGTAGCAAATTAATAAATAAGTAGACACCAATAGCTTTTCATATTTAGACATCGTGTTTTTTAACATAAACACGTGTACACATACAAAACTCTTACAACGTATCAGTGCATAAATGTTTCCACAGTTTATAAGTGAGGTAGACATCTGACAGCCATTTATCCTACTTTAGTTCATTGAACATGGAAAAAGATGTCAACGGGCATAGAAATATTTTCCAAACAATAATTTATGACTATGTTTTGATGTTGTCCACTTCCCATGTTACTTTTACAGTCGGCAAAATATTATAGATTGCAAATGGTATAAAGTAAAGGTAAAATAAGTATAATGTATACTAAACTCACACTAGACAGCTTTAGGTAACATGTTTCATTACTCTGACGTCCTTATCGTCCGCTAGTAACAGAACAATCTAGTAATTTTTATTGCTGGATTTTGGATTTTAGTAATAATACTCTAATGTTAGTCGGATTAGCTTTTAGCAGGGTTGGATTTTAATAGTTTTTGAAATTTCGAGCATAAAATTAAAAAAGATGTGATTTATTAACTTTAAACATTTAGTTCCTTAACTTCCTTTTAGCTTAAGTATCTGTTTAAAATTAAATATATATATATGACTGAATAAAAATGGAAAAAGAACAATATCGTTCGGTGATTAGATTCTTGTTTTTGGAAGGGAAAACGCGCAGCGAAATCAAAAAGCGCTTGGATGCTGGATTTTAATAGTTTTTGAAATTTCGTGCATAAAATTAAAAAAGATGCTATTTATTACCTCTAAACATTTAGTTCCTTAACTTCCTTTTAGATTAAGTAATTGTTTAAAATTAAAAATATTAACTTGAGAGTACGTCAGTTTTTAATATTCATTTTTTCTTTAGAATATAATCTTAGCAACACAGCGTCAGAAGAAACTACACGGGCCCAGTTTATATCTTTGATATTGTCTTCGAAATTAACCTGACAAACAAGTACACGATTCTCCTGAAGGTAAGAGACAATTGTAGTCTATTGACACGATAAATGTTGTAGGTGCGTCACTGTCTTGTCATTGTGGTATTAGATCAATTGTGCATATCTACCGGTATCCTTGTCCTCCAAACCGGAACATGACACTGCCATTTTGGAACTAGTAATAGGTAAAGTAGTAGTTCCCAACCTTGGCAAAGTTGCAGCACCAACCTTTACGACCAGTGTTCTTGTTGATAATGATGCATTTAATCTTTGGTAGTCTTTTACGAGCTGCTTGGCAGGAAACAGATAGTCTATTCTACGCAGAAGACTTGGACCAATTGGTGAGAAACAAATGTGCAGTAGTAATAGTAGTAGTAGGAGATGGATAGATGAATAGTATATAATACGGATCATGAATCTAAACTCATAGTTCTGAATGAATCGATTTGGTACTATCTCCTTTTCGACTCCAAAGTCATCATATTTGTGCTTTCTATTGTATTGTTTTTTGAATCTGGAGGATTGGAAAGATAAAAAACTGACGCAAAATATTTTTAACTTCCCCCCGTGTTGGTCCAGGCCCCTTTGCAGAATAGACTATCTACCTTCCTTGCCAGGCAGCTCGTAAAAGGCGAGCATAGGCTTACCGTCACTGATATCATGACATCTGACTAGGTGGTAGAGTTTCGCAACAACTCGCCCGGATTGGTACCACCGCCTTACCTATTCCTGCCGCCTTAACGTCATGACGCGTTCCGGTTCGGAGGGTAAGGTAGCCGGTAAACTTACTTTTGCTCGAGGCCTAACATCCC